>JAEHOM010000283.1:0-13589 GCA_016433075.1 Hoplolaimus columbus | reverse complement strand
GCAGCTGCAGTGGTGTATAAGAGGCAGCGGGGGAGGGGGTGTGGTAAAGCGCAAATACGCAAATTGGCACTAGTGCCATACATAGTGTTTTTTCCATTTTATTTACCAAGTTTTCCCCGAATTTTTTTCCATTTTTATGCATTTATAATGCTTTTTTTACTGCACTTCAAGGCTTGGTCCAGCAGTCCAAGCAATTTTTTGGTGCAGAAAAGTCAAATCTGTGAAGTTTGTAAAGGTTTATTTTTGGATCCAAAAAGGCCTAAAACACATTAAACGTACCAGATTCGATCAGCATATAGACTTTTGAGGGTGAAGAACCCGAAAATAGAAAAATTTGGCTGGAATTTGAAAAATTTTAAAAATCAGGTTTAGGCCTGTTTCAGCCGGAAATTTATGGAAATGCAAAATCGAATTCCTCGCCCCAAAAAATATTGTAATTTGTAAACTCAATTCGAAAACTTACAAGAGTTGAAAAAAGTATTGAGAAAATATTGGAAAAATGGAAAAACGCCGTATTTGGCACTAGGGCCCGCAAATCCTTAAACCATCCATGTTATAAGTCAGGGTTCTGATCAGTGCTGATTTCTCAGAAATGTGCTGATTTTGATTGATAAAATTGTCTGAGTTTTGTCTGATTTTCGATAAATTATGCATTTTTTCACAGTAAATAAGCAGTTCAAGTTAGGAAATTGACCAAATTTTCTTATGAAATTCCTTTAAGAAATTTCCAAATTTCCTTATGGAAATTGAAATTTTCCCAATTTCCAGGCGGCTCCTTTCTGCGCTACTGGCCCTCTTATTGTTAGTGATGATCCTACATTTCGCCTAATGAACTAAAATGTTCATTTTGTTTAAATTTTTTTAACTGATCCGCCAGACCCAGCAAAACCCGCAAAATGTTAGGAAAGCACCAAAAATGAATAAAAAAATAAAAATAGTTTGTTGCTTAAAAAATTAAAGTTTTTTTTTAAATTAGACAAACTTTAATTAGGCGAACTGTATGCGCCCGTCTTATCTTGTAAAATAGGTATTGAAGATAATCCCTGACCAGTGACGTATAACGCAACTTGATACCCAAAATAACTATTTCCTTCACAAAATCGCATAAAATTCCCAAAATTTTTCCGGCGGTGCCTATCGGCATCACCGGCTCTCAAAATTGTTAATTTTCTCACAATCAGCCTAAAACCTCAAAATTTTTCTCAGCGGCGCCTATCGACACGAATCTTCCACAAAAAATTTTACTGCCTATGACATGCGACTTTCTCATTTCAACCTCTAATTTGCATTAGAATAAATCTTGGCTTTTCATTGACTTATGTATTCAAATTAAAAATTTAGTAAACAGATTCAAATCATCCAATTAGCTTTTTCGCTTCGAATTAGTTTTTTTTCATTTTGCTTGATCTCATCAAAATAGTTCATTTTCTTTGGTTGCGCATTCGTGCTCAGCTCGACGAGAGGAATCGATCGGTACCAATTTCGGTACTTATTTTGATTTTTCTTTTTTTTTTTTGAAAATTTTGCAACTTCTGAACAAGTACCGAAAAATTTAAAAGAATGAAGAAAAATAAAAGGGATGAAGAAAAAGTTACCCTGAACACGCCCATGATATCATGGACGTTGTCAAATCCGCTGGGTTTGACCAAGATCAACACTCGTTCACGAGTGTTGAGCGCCCGCATTGCCTTAATATTGCCATTGCCATTGCCCTTGTTATAAATCAGGATTCCGATCTGTGTTGATTTCTCAGAAATGTGCTGATTTTGATAAATTTGTCTGTTTTGTTTGATTTTCGAAAAATTTTGCATTTTTCACAGTAAGTAAGTAATTTTTCACAAGGGAATTGATCAAAAATATTTACTAAGGAATTTCCAAATTTCCTTATGGAAATGAATATTTTCACAGGCGACGCCTATCTGCCCCACCGGTCCGGTGCGCCTGTTTCAGCCCCGCAAAAATTAAAAAAATAACACAGAAACCAACAAAAGCGTATCCGAATTCACTCCCAAATTTTATTTTTAAATCTTGTATCTTTTTGTAGGGAATTTTATCGGGTATAAATTTGGTAGGGGTATTGAAAGTATTGAAACATTTCAGAATTTTTATGATTTTTTTCGAAAATTCCAAATGTTGGCCAAATTTAATGGGGCTAAAATTTTATGAAAAAAGGGTCGAATCAACTGGCCGTAGTTTATGAAAGCTGTTCAGAATTCGATGTAGTATTTTTGTGAATTTTTTCAGATTTTTCTGAGATATTCGCTGTGTTTTTCAGGCCTTGACCTGTGGCAGGGTAAAATCAAAAATCAATGGCAAATTTAGAGCTACAGAACAATTAAAAAAATTCACAAAAAACTATATTGAATTCTGAACACCTTTCATAACTACGGACGGCTAATTGATTCGACGCTTTCGCGTGGAAGCATTTTTTTATTCTTTTCGCTGGGGTGAAACCAGGCGGGGTGAAATCGCGGGGGTGAAACTATCTGCTTCGCACCCGGTAGCCCGGTACCCTTTATTACCCAATTCTTATTTTATAAGATATAGAAGATAATCCTTGACCAGGGACATAACGCAACTGGATATCCAAAATGATCAATTTCCTTCACAAAATCAGACTGAAATTCCAAAAATTTCCCCGGCGGCGCCAATCGATACCACCAGCCCCCAAAATTGTTAATTTCCTTAACAATCAGCCTAAATCTCAAAATTTTCCTAGGCGCGTTTATCGACACCGCGGATCCCCTGATTTTCGAAAAATTTTGCATTTTTCAATCATAAAAAAGTAGCGTTATGTTTTAGCAAATTTCTTCGTAAATTTTTGAAGAAACCTTGGCATATTTGGTATCTTCATGTAGCCCAGGAAGTCCTCTTTTTTAAATATTCTTTTTCTTATTACAGTCACTTTTTAAAAAGATATGGCCAAAATAGTAAATTTCGTGAAAACACCTTTTATAGGGCACACTTCGCGAATTGTAAATGGTTTAGCACGCAATGATTATCAACCGATAGAGCACCTCAAAATCATTTCGGCATCGCCGGAACTTTAAAAAGTTCAATTTCCTTATCTAAAGGGAAAAATTGACTTATATTTGAGCTAAAAATGCATTTTTTGCTAAAAAATACCCCTTTTACATTTTCAAAATCATAAAAATATATAATCATATTTTCAAAATCATAAAATACCTGGTTTTAGATTTTTCACCGCGCCTTCGGCGCGGCGAAAATTTTCGTGAAAATTTTGGGCCCCACCATGGGTACCCTCCCCCCAAACCAAAATCCTAGATCCGCCCCTGAAGCGCATGAATTCCTCAATCGGGTCAAAAAATTTTCCATCATTACTGTTTTTCAGTTTTTCGCCCATTTTCGCTTGTTTTAAAACTCCTTTAAAATCAAGGCGGATCCGAAAAATAATTGCTTATTCGTGCTCAGCTCGAGTTTTAGTGCTTGTCTTTTTCAATCAACCATGGGTAATTTGATTGGTCCGAACTGGTTTTTCAGCCATGCCCATGTAAATTGAATACCGTCTTTTGCTGACAAAATCGCCTGTAACTTTTTTAAAAAGTGACTATAATAACAAAAGGAAAACGGTTTTAAAAAGAGAACTTCCTGGGCTATACAATTGTACCAAATACCATACCTATGGTTTCTTCAAAAAAACTTTGATAAAATTTGGCCAAAAACAAAACGCTACTTTTTTATGATATGACCTAGTATATTAGAATAAATGGGCTTTTCATTGACTCCTATTTTTGTATTTTTGACATGAAAATTTGAGTTTTGGCATATTTCTTCTGTTTTTGAAAATTTTTGTTCGGAATCCTGGTTATAAACTTATTAAAAAAAAAACTTTGCGCTGCTGCCTTGGCTGCTTGCGCTGCTGCTGCTGCTGCTGCTGGCGGCGGGGCTTGCTGAAGTTGTTGCCCATTTTCAATTGTTGTTTGATGGTGCAAAAAGTGTGTGTTGACGTCTAAATTTTAAAACTTGACATTCACCCCCAACATGCTTTACAATAATAATATCATATCTCCGGCTCCTGTATATCTTTGCCAAAGTAACTTCCCTGTTTCTCATTGCTCTTTAAAAAGTTATGCTCAAAAAACATGAAAAATTGACGATTTTTGGCTTGAATTGGATGTAAAAAAGTTAGTTAGTTCAAGTCCTCTACTTTCAATTTGATATATAGAACGTGGAAAAATCAAGTCCTTTGGAAATTAACAAGATGAGCAAATATCGATAGAATTGATATAACATTATGAAGCCAAAATTAGCATCTACTTTTTGCTATGAATGATGTATTGAAGCAATTGTTTGCATAAGATAAAAAGTATATGTATGATTAACAGATGTTTTATTTCTCTTCCCAGACAATATTTTTAACATTAAACAAATACTTTAGACATTTGCTTCGATACACCATTTTTTGAAGTCACTTTGACAACCTGCTGCTTTGCTTTTACTGATATGCCATTTCGGCAATTCAAAAATACATGCCGAAAAACAATCTGAAACGAAAAGAAAAACAATGGTAAAACAAGCCAGAGAAGAGAAAACCATTTGTCTTTCTGATTTTGCTCTGCATTTCTCTGATTGGCGTTCTGTATTAACTTTCGTTGAACTTTGTATATATAATGCAAATAAATCCAAATACATTTAAGCACAAATCGCGCATGGATCGAAGATCGAACAATGTTGTTGGTAAGTATGACAATGACCCGAACATTTAGGTCGCAAGGGCCATCAAAGCGACCGAAAGCGCGTCCATTCACGTGAGTTGGACGAAGCTTCTTCATTTCGCTGTTTTAACTTTGGTTTTTAGATGAACATTTTGTTGGCTTCGGAATCAAAAAAGCTGAAGCTCAACAAGCAACAGGACGAGGTGTACCACCGCTTCAGGTCTAAGGAGTTCTTCGGTTGTTATGTGGGGTCGTCATCACCGTCTTTAAAGTTCGGCGCTATCCCAAACGTCGTTTTTGGCCTTTTTTTCCAATTTTTCATCAAATTTTTTTTTCACTTTTTTTTTATCACTTCATGGATCAAATACATATTTTGTGCTTAATTACATCAATAAATGCGTTCATGATCGATTTTCCTTGAGCCCTCGCATTCAAACGAAAAACTCCTTCCCACATATACGAAGTCGTCAGTGACATGCTCGTCCCGTGAATTCTTTTCTTCTTCTGCTTCAGCTGGCTCCAAAAACCTTCACATTTGTTCGTACTGACCACAAAATCACTGCCATCATCGAGTTTCACAACTTTTGAGAAGTCCAGAAATTGTATACCATATGTAAAACATTGGAAAAAAAAATGAAAAAAAAAATTTGATGCAAAATTGGAAAAAAAGGCCAAAAACAACGACGTTTGGGATAGCGCCAAAAATTTCATATTCACATCGCTCATCAACTCCATGACCATAGTTATTAGAAGATGTGAGATGATATTCCATAGAATTATTGAGGCATTCGCGGTCTCATGCTTTCCATTTTTAATATCCAAAAGATTTCAGACTTGCTTTCTTATTTTTACAAAAAGTTATACTATAGGTATCTAAGTTTTCCTGAATTAGATTTTAATACCACAGCCCCAGCCCCCTAATTTTCAAATTTTTTATTTACCGCTTTACCGGTAAAATCAGATTTCTTTCGGAGATGACAATTTTTCTCTCATTTTCAATATTTTTTCAGTTGCAATAAAAATGATGAAGACTGGCACGATGTCCGTGGACGCGTTTCTTGCGTAAGTTTTTGTTTTTGCCATGTGTGCCAAAGCCAAAGTGCCAAGCCACAATTTTTTTATTTTAAGCGAAGCCCAAATCATGAAGCAGTGCAACCATCCGAAGCTTGTTCGACTGTACGCCGTGTGCACCACTGAAGAGCCGGTGAGTCTCCGGAACCGGGAGGGGGGAGGGGTCGGATATTTTTAAAATCCTAAAATATTTGATATATTTTGCACTTATCGCTGTTTTATTTAAGTCGTTGATTATAAAAAACAGGTTCTCTAATTATTTTGGCGCAACCATTTGGCCAATGCCAAATAATTTATATAAAAATTCCAAATGTGAATTTGGCAATGGGGATGGTGACGGATGGCCATTGTCAGAGCTTTACCTTAAGTCTTTTAGTATTACATCATCACGGAGTACATGCGCAATGGCAGTTTGCTCGAGTATCTGAGAAATGACGCCAACCGGCTGGGCATGAATGCGCTTGTGGACATGTGCGCGCAGGTAAAATAGGGATCTGCAGTCTGCAGCAAATAATAATATAAATGTGAAACTCTGCATAAGTATTTATTACAGCGGTTGTCGTTATCGTATCGTATTTAAAAAATACACATCCCAGCGAAATAGGTAGAGTGATATAGGGTATAGGGTATAAAGTCATAAACTAACTAAACTAACTATTGAGGATTGAGTCGTTCAAATTTCAAAAATGAATGCAAGTACGCGAAAAATAATCGCTTTATTAATTACTTAAGTAATTTTATTATTTTTGCTATAAACTCCAATTTAAGGCTCATCAAGAAATTATTTAAAAAAAGAAAATGTGAAAATCCAGTTATTTGTGTTCATAATTCATATAATTTTTTTTTGTGTTTGCAGATCGCTAGCGGAATGATGTATTTGGAGAGCAGGAAGCTGGTACATCGTGACTTGGCAGCGCGCAACGTGCTGGTCGGCGACAAAATTTCGGGCGTGCCAGAGGTGAAGGTAGCCGACTTTGGGCTGGCCCGGAAGCTGATGGACGAGAACATTTATGAGGCGAAGACGGGCGCAAAATTTCCGATCAAATGTGAGAAATTTTCCTTTTAAACATCCAAATGTTGGCTGGTTTTGAATCCAGAACTGGATTTTCTGGATCCAAGTCCAGACATTTTTTGGCCGATCCTGAATTTTTATCCGGATTGTCAAGATCCAGAATTTCACAAAATCTTTGTTTCTAATTATTACATGACAAATGGCCAATTATGTTTTTTAGGGACAGCGCCGGAGGCTGCACAATTCGGCAATTTCACCGTCAAGTCAGATGTCTGGTCTTACGGCATTCTGCTGTACGAAATCTTCACGTTTGGCAAACAACCATATGCCTGTAAGTTTTATTGTTTTTTAAGGTTCCCTTCTAATTTTAAGGGATTTATTGAAAAAATGTGATTTTTTTACGATTTTTTCTATTCGCCTAATTTTAGGCATGCAAAACAAGGATGTGATCGAGCAGGTGGAGCTGGGCTTTCGGATGCCTTGCCCGAAGGGCTGTCCAGAGGCAATCTATCGCGAGATGCTCAACTGCTGGGATCGCAATCCGGACCGGCGGCCCACCTTCGAGTACCTGTTCACCTTCTTCGACGACTTCTTCATCTCCAGCCAACCCAACTACATTCCGCCCAGCGTGGACGCCGCCGGCATTGATGCACCGGAGAAATAGTTCAATTTTTGAAACAACAAACAATACGAATGGCCTAGGGAATAACACTCATTCATTTTCTAGTGATTTTTAATAAGAGATGTATTCAGTATTCCATTTTCACCAAGGATGGGGAAAGATATAGGACAAAAGTATAAACTTGGTCCAATGTTCAAGTCAAAAAATGACCTGAACTTAAAGTACTAGATACAAGATACCGAGCAGCATAAATTTTCAGAATTTGGTCCTTAAATCACTTGGACTTATATCAGTCTATTCTTGGTGTCCATATGTTATAACTCGTCAAACATTTGTTTTTTTTTTGGCATTTCTTCCATTCAAACACTAGCATTTGCATTTTCTTCTTCTCATTTGATTGATATTTTGTGCAATTTGCATTTATTTTTTGATTCTCCAATCCTATTCTACTTTGAACAGTCAGTTACTCTTTTTTATGTGAGTTAGACCAGAAATGTCCTGACAATTACAATGGGGTACAAAATTCATATTTAATTGCTTATACTTTAGGAAAATTGCAAATTTTTTGTTTTTTTTTCTCGCGGCGCTATTTTAACCTAACTCCCTGAACCCCCACTTCCCGAAATGTTTTCCTGGCTACGGGTCCCGGGTTACCTCATTGTTAGGACATCATTTAATGTCCAACCTCTCTGCTTCTCTTCTTCATTCCGTCAATTGGTCACATTTTAATTTAAAAAAAAATGTGATTTGGGCATATGCAAACGGCGATTATGTGTTTGGAGAGCAGGAAGCTGGTACATCGTGATTTGGCAGCGCGCAACGTGCTGGTCGGCGACAAAATTTCGGGGGTGCCAGAGGTGAAGGTGGCCGACTTTGGGCTGGCACGGAAGCTGATGGACGAGAACATTTATGAGGCGAAGACGGGCGCAAAATTTCCGATCAAATGTGAGAAATTTTCCTATTAAATATGCTTAAAGCATGGTTGGTTCTGAATCCAGAACTGGATTTTCTGGATATCCAGACATTTTTTTGGCGGATCCTGAATTTTTATCCGGATTGTCCCTATCTCTTGTCAAATAGCCAATAGTTCGAATTTTTTAGGGACCGCACCGGAGGCAGCGCAATTTGGCAATTTCACCGTCAAGTCGGATGTATGGTCCTACGGCATTCTGCTGTACGAAATCTTCACGTTTGGCAAACAACCATACGCCTGTAAGTTTTATTGTTTTTTAAGGTTCCCTTCTAATTTTAAGGGATTTATTGAAAAAATGTGATTTTTTTACGATTTTTTCTATTCGCCTAATTTTAGGCATGCAAAACAAGGATGTGATCGAGCAGGTGGAGCTGGGCTTTCGGATGCCTTGCCCGAAGGGCTGTCCAGAGGCAATCTATCGCGAGATGCTCAACTGCTGGGATCGCAATCCGGACCGGCGGCCCACCTTCGAGTACCTGTTCACCTTCTTCGACGACTTCTTCATCTCCAGCCAACCCAACTACATTCCGCCCAGCGTGGACGCCGCCGGCATTGATGCACCGGAGAAATAGTTCAATTTTTGAAACAACAAACAATACGAATGGCCTAGGGAATAACACTCATTCATTTTCTAGTGATTTTTAATAAGAGATGTATTCAGTATTCCATTTTCACCAAGGATGGGGAAAGATATAGGACAAAAGTATAAACTTGGTCCAATGTTCAAGTCAAAAAATGACCTGAACTTAAAGTACTAGATACAAGATACCGAGCAGCATAAATTTTCAGAATTTGGTCCTTAAATCACTTGGACTTATATCAGTCTATTCTTGGTGTCCATATGTTATAACTCGTCAAACATTTGTTTTTTTTTTGGCATTTCTTCCATTCAAACACTAGCATTTGCATTTTCTTCTTCTCATTTGATTGATATTTTGTGCAATTTGCATTTATTTTTTGATTCTCCAACTCCAATCCTATTCTACTTTGAACAGTCAGTTACTTTTTCTTTTTTATGTGAGTTATTACACACAGAAGTATACAGCAGAAGTGAGTTATACACAGAAATGTCCTGACAATTACAATGGGGTACAAAATTCATATTTAAGTGCTTATACTTTAGGAAAATTGCAAATTTTTCGTTTCTTTTTTTCGCGGCGCTATTTTAACCTAACTCCCTGAACCCCCCACCTGGCTACGGGTCCCGGGTTGCCTCATTGTCAGGACATCATTTTATGTCCAACCTCTCTGCTTCTCTTCTTCATTCCGTCAATTGGTCACATTTTAATTTTAAAAAAATGTGATTTGGACATATGCAAACGGCGATTATGTGTTTTTTGAGCACATGAAGGTTCGCATTAAAAAACAATGAATCACATTTTTGCATTATTGTACTCATTTTATGTCTTTTTTATCTTCGTTATCCATTTTATGTCTATTTGTGCAAGGATATGCAAGGGGATGAAAAGGAAAACCCTAAAATTCTCGACCCTTTTAAAAACTGGATTTCACCTCTTCGAAGAAAATTTTTCTGGTTACATTCTTGTCGATTGCGTATCCATCATGTACCATGTGTCTGTTTATATATGTTTACGAATCTCTCACCGCATCAACACGCAATTAATGTTAATTTATGATGTTTGCCAGTATTTTTCCACAATTCAATAATGATGATTAAAAGTGCTTATTTTAATTGATAAATGTGTTCATTGTCTTTGGTGTTTCTGATAAGTATATATAATTAATTGGCATGCATTTTCCAATTCAATATGTTATCATATAATTGTGATGTAAATTGCAAATTGCAAAAAATTTGCAAAAAAGATTTTGCAAAAAATTGCTAGTTTTTGCTCAATGAAACTGTTTTTAACTTTTTTTTGAAGGTAAAATCTACTCAAAAAGGTTTTTAAGAATAGAACTAGTTTCTGAATCTTTTTGTGGCTGATGGGTGTTGATAGGCGCCGAGAAAACTGTTTTTGGGATTCTAGACCAACCAAAATTTCCTGTCTTCACAGAAAATTTTTCGAAATTTTCTGCCAAGAAAGAGGGGGTACATGTCTCACCCACTGGCTACGCTGTTTAACGAGATACCTTTTTCCCTATATGTTACATAATTTTGCTTTTTTGCTTCCTTTTTTAGACCTGAAAACTATGTCAGAGAAAATAGCGACTAACAAGAAAGATAAGAAGAAAAAATTGCCCAACGAGCTGTTGCGACTGGTCATCGATGCTTTGCCATTGTCCGAGGTTTACGCTCAATCTAACAATCCTCCAGCCTCATCCGTGTACTGCTCTTACTTGGACGCCCGCGTTGGGCTTATTACCAAAATGGTTTGTAATTTTTAACATTATAAAATGCACTATTTTATAAATTTATGAAATGCAGACCATAGGGATATGAAATGCAGACCATAGGGATGGTTTTTTGTGTGGTAAATTAAAAATTTGAAAAATTTCGTTGGAAATCGACAAATTAAGTCAATTTACTTATTGTTGGTATGAAAAGTATCTGACGGCAACCTCACTGAACTAAAATCCAACTCTTCCGGATAAAACGACCTAAAACGCCTTTTTTCTTTGTTTGCCTTTTTGAATTTGTTGTGAAGATTTTGCATTTTTAGCCGCGCTTTTATCGCGCAAGTTAAATTCTGTTATATTGCACCCGATTTTGAAAATAAGCACCAGCTGTCAGAGAACATAGCCTGCCAAACATCGGTAAAAAACGGATGCCCCAGAACCCACCGACCGGCAGAATGTTTTTAAATGTCTTGAACATGTATACCAAGTTTCGCTGCAAAACAATGTTTGGAACACGTTTTTTTGGCTCCGTTCATTACTATTAATTAGCGAATGGAGTAGAATTGATACGCATTTTCGCTATCGAGATTATTTTTTTAGGTAAATAGTATGGAAATAAACCATGGCTTCATTAACCTCCAATTTATCTTGCAAAAACTTCGATGTGGTACTCCAATTTGACCTGAAATTAGGACTTAAGAAAATCTATAACATTCCTACTTATTCAAATCTAACAATAAGTTCCATAGATGAACGAACGAAATTGTATACTCAAACGGACGAATGATCTCTTGAAACAAAAATTATGTCTTTCGGAGAAAAAGCAGCTTTATTGCCTTGAGATGAAGCGTGCTTTACTCTCTAACGAAGATGGACGCATTTTGGATTCACTTGATGCTATTTTGGATTCTCTTGAAGACCAGCAAAGTGCTTTGGACAAGGAGCTGGAGGATCAGGATGCACATAACGAGATGTATGACCTAAAGCTGGAGGCGATCACCAATGGCAAGCGAAAGCATTTGGCACTTTCTGGTGAATTTATTCGTTTTCCCTATCTGATTAAAAAGACATAACTGTTTGAAACTTATTTAGCTAATTTCTCGAAAAAATGCTATGGAAATTACTTTTTTTTCGATCCTTGTAAATTGATCGCCATTGAAAGAGTAAAGCGCCGTTAATTCCAACTTTTTTCTAAATCTGACTGAAAATTTTTTCAGATTTATAATCACATAAATTTTCTTACAGTGAAGAAAACTAACAACCCCAAATTAATTTGACATAGATCAATTTATGACATTTCGCGAGTTTCTTTTTCATCCAACAATTTTCTGTTTTCTTTTCAGCCAATGACGAGGCATCGGGTGTCCTGAAGAAGCAAAAGGTCGAACTTGTTCTGAACAAACTTGATTGAATCCTGAAGAATTATGACATTGTCAGCAACGTTTGCAAAATTTTGATGATAATTTGAAAATGTGTTCAATAAATTTCTACAATTATCATATGATTTCCGTCAAGACATTTTCTAACATTTATTTGTGTCCAATAACTGTCTAACATTCTCTGTTCCTCGTAAATTAAATTGCTATTTGCTTTTTAGACCTTAAGATATGGCTGACAATGAGAAGATAGCGACAACCGTTCGGAAGAAAAAATTGCCCAATGAGCTGTTGCACCAGGTCGTCGATGCTTTGCCATTGGCCAACGTTTGGGCTTCATATGGCCGTCCTCCGGTCTCATCCGTCTCATACATCTCCTACATGAATGCTCGGCTTCGGATTATTCGTAAAATGGTTTGTATTTTTTAACATAGCGATAAAAAATGAAGTTCGTATAGTATTATATCATGCTATTAGACACAGTGTAGGGGGCGCTCGGAACGACCCTTCGTGGGCGAAATATAAAAAATGGTGAAATCGTCAATTTATTTAATTAAAAATTAAGCGCTTCTCGGCGTTGCCGGCACCCTACAAAAATTCATAATCCTCCCCTCCATTTTAAGCTGAAAAAAACTTTCGGCTCGAACATATTAAATATTCGAAAAATTAGCGATTGATAGACCTAACAAGTAAACAAAAAAATTTTGTAGAATGCTACCTACTATCTGGTGTCTGATGCTTTAAAGTTGAAGATTGAGACTTACCTCAAATCTTTTAGCGACATCAATTATCAGTCCCAAAGAAGAGAAAAGAGCGGAAGCGAGAAATAGTAGATAAGCAGAGAAAAAGAGAGTCAGAATTGTAGTCATTCCCTTGTAAAACATTCGCTACATAACGCTTTTTTTCATAACTTCATATCTTCAACTTCAGAAGCAGCAGACAGTATTAATAAAGCATATTAAAAGTTTGCCGCCCCCTCCCAGGAACCGATATTCAGCGGGAATAAAAGGTATTTTTAAGATTGGATCTAGGAACCAACTCTTCTTCAAGTTTATATGTTCTAATATTTCTAATATTGTGTGATGGTGATTTGTGGGGGATAATATTTGAGAAGAAAAACCCGCTCAAAAACGTGGTAACAAAAAGTGGTACCAAGCGATTCCTCTCGTCAAGCTGAGCACGAATATCCCAACCTTTTCGCGTACATCCTAAGAAAATTAAAAGTTACAACCATTTATATGACTTGATCCGGGGACTACAGTACATTTTTGAGGGGTAAGGTTCTTTTTGGGGGCTACGGAACACTTGTGATTTGGGGGGGGGGATGTGTCATACTCCCTAAATTTTTTAGGCATATGGCATGTATGATACTTATAAATTATAAACTTTTTACGTGTCGGCCAATAAGAGAGGTGTAAACTTGGTTGTTGGCGGTCTCCTAAACAAATACAAGCAAGCATGATCTCATAGCCCGACTACCTTCAGACCTACATCACTTACACTATCGTCTGTAGATACATGTAAGGACCTAATTAGATTGCTTCTCATAGATCAATACTGC
>JAEHOM010000282.1:0-13593 GCA_016433075.1 Hoplolaimus columbus | reverse complement strand
CCTCTGAGCTGACCCTCCCCTTGTACACGTATGCCCCTCACCAAGGCCGAAAATAAAATTTTTCGGGTGGCCGGAGGAGAAAAAGGGAAAAAATCGAAAAATTTCGTCTAAAATAGGTCAAAATTTGGTCAATTTCCTTACCAGAATGGGTTTGAAATGCCAACATTTCCCCCGGCGATGCCTACCGACACCGCCGTCACCCCCTCCCCCAAAATTTAAAAAAGATCATATTTGCTTAGTTAGCCAAAAAGCGAAAATTGACTTTTTTCTAGCGTAAAAATGCATTTTTTGTCTGAGAAATGCCTTTTTTGGCCTAACATATGTCAGTTATATATTAGGCCAATCTTTTTCTTTTTTGAAACCTACTTGCCCCTCTCCTAATTGTAATCGGCAAAGCTTTCCATTTATTAGCACTAACTATTGATTTTTGCTCTCAGAAAGTTTTGAATATGAAATTTGAATGAAAATCCTTGATAAAAAAACATTCGAATTCTTTTTTTCTTGCTCTCTGAAGATTCCTTGCATTTTTGGTCCATTTTTTCTGAATGTGTACAAAAAAGAGCGGGGAAATCTACTGATTATTGAAACTAATAAGGTGATAAGGAAGAAATTCCCATGGAATGTTGGCTGATGGCTGCAGAGGAGATTAGCATTGACAAGCCATCTTTGTACCTTCATCTCCTACCCACTCACTGTTATTAAGGGCTTATAGGGGGCGAAGGCGGAGCTTCCATCCGCCGAACTCGAACCCGGACAGACGAGTAATCGGCTAATGAATTATACTTAGGTGTTTATTCCATATTATTCATTCCTTCCTGTTTAAAACAACTTACAATTTGACAAAAAATGCCAGTTTTCTCTATTGGTGTGCATAAGGTGCAAGTACCACCTTTGCCAACAAAATTTACAATATCTGCTGCAATGGACTCTTCAAGTGACATCTACAACGGTGAAAAAAACAACATAAAAAACAGTTTTAGTCTCTTCATTTATACACTTGGAAAAGTGCTAAATAAAAAGTATCGGTTGATTTAAAAAATATCCCGCTGAATAAGGCTTCAAGTTTGGACTAAAACTTATTTCTTCAGGGTTCACCAAGGTGTTCCATACACGGACTCGCTTCCTGATGATGGTGCTGTGCTTGCTCTGCTTGGCCAGCGTGTGGTCAAACATCCTTTGTGAGATTGAAGAGTCTTCAAATAGGAGTTAATTTTTTGAGGTTTCAATTTTGCAATCATCTGCATTGATCATGAACATGACAATATGAAGGGTGAACATGATGAAACCGCAGCATTATTGATGGACAATGAAGAAAATGGGTAAAAAAATAGAAAATTGGTTTAAAAGTTCAACAAATTAAAAATAATTTCTAAATTTTTCAATCAGAATATTTCACACTTGAAATATAATATACTTCGATACTTGGATTTTGATTTTGAAGATAGAAATTTTTTTCCCAATTTTAAGGAACAATAAGGCTGTCCATTTGGCTCACAACTCACCGAACATTTCTTCGACAAATCCAAACGGCACTTTTGGCGCCGAAAAATCGTCGAAGAAATTTACGCCACGGCAACAATTGTACCTGACATCCACGGTCGCAGCTGCCGCCTTGATCGCCAACTTCGCGGTTGTTTCACTGGTAAAGGGTTTTTCCGTTTAATCTACTGTTTACCGTATTTCTTCCATTACTGTCAGGTCAACAATTATGGCATTCGATCAACATTCGCTTGCCTTGGAATCCTATCAGCAGTGGCAACTTGTCTGCTGCCTGCAGCAATTGAGCTTGGATTTTATTACGTACTCGCTTGCCGCGTCCTTCAAGGTATTCTATTGAAAATCCGACTCAACATCAAAAAGTTTTTAGTTTACATTTACACACTAAAAATACCTATATTTATTATTTACTTTTCTCGTCACTTTTCCCGGTTTATATAGAAAATTTGGAAAAGATACGCTGAATATATCAAATTTATATAATTTCATTTAAGGCATTTCCTTCTCCGCTAACTTCCCCGTCATCGGCGCTTTTACCTCAAAATGGACTTATTACAAACAAAACGGATTGTTTGTCTCCGTCCTGGTCGCGTACGTTCAATTCGCGCCTGCAGTCACTGTAAGCAATCATTTTATTCGATTAATTAGTTAATTAATGGTTGTTTTTTAATTTTTAATAAATTAATCGTTTTTTTTCTCACAGCTTCCAATTAGTGGTGCTCTCTGCGAATTATCAGGTCGTACAAAATAAAATTTCGCTATGTTTTGACCGTATGTTTTATAGGTTGGCCATCCGTATTTTTCGCACATGGCTTAGCCTCATGCGTGCTATTCACTCTGTTCGCCGTCTTTTTCCGGAACAGTCCGAGTAAAGATATAATAAACATTAAATAATAAAATAATAATGAACGAAATTGATGCATCAATTAAATTTAGCAAAAATTGTTTAAGAATTAAATTTTCAAAAAATTCAGACAAACACCCTTTTGTGGGCGATGTCGAACTTAGAAAGATATCGGTGGGCAAATCAGAGTATGTGAAAACCAACGATTGCTTAAAAAGAAAATTATTTTTAGATTGAGCAAGGAGTTCCAGAAGAAAATACCACTGAAGGAAATCCTGAAGACAGCATCCGTGTGGGCAGTCTGGATTGCAGCCATCGGAAATTTCGTAAAAATTCGCCAAAAAGAAGTGTAAAAATTATGACTGATTAGATACCTTTAAGATCTGTGTTAATATGATGTTTCTCTACTCGCCCAGGTAGCACTACACTACAAATGTTTGGATTTTCACGAAATTCCAAATTTCAGCTACCTCAACAAGGTGCTTCACTTCCCAGTTGCACATACCGGCTTCTCAGCATCGCTAGCCCCATTGGCACAGTTTGGCATAAAGTTATTCGCTGGCTTCACCAGCGATAAGGTTAGAGAATACAAGGAATCCGGGTATTTACCAAAGCCAAATTTTTTCATATTTGTGTAAAGCATTTTTTGGGAAGGGAATTTTATTTAGTCAAAATTAAATTGGTTTAATCGGCCTTCATTTCTCATAGTTATAAGTTATTCTTAATTTGGAACCGTACCTTTCTGGTCGATGATTCTTTTTAATTTTACATTCATTCAGATTCGGGTCATTTCGGAGACGAATAAGCTTCGCCTGTATAACTCCGTTGCATTCTTCGGCTCCGCCCTATTCCTGTCTGTGCTTGCATTCTTCCCCACCGAATTCCCCACAATTTGTCTCGGTTTGCTGGGCATTGCTGCCGGATTGCTTGGTTGATTATCCATTTCTTAAGATAAAAAGATTCAGGACTCATTTCTCAATTTCTAATTTTAAAATTTTTTTAATAATTAATATATAATAATAATTATAACAATAATTAATTATTTTTAAAATTTTAGGATTCACCACCGGCGGCTTTTTCAAGGCGGGCCCACTTGTGGCCAAACATTATGCTCTCGTGGTGATGGGCCAAATATCGCTTGGTAATTTGACTGGTTTTTTCGGTTTGGCTTTCGAAATCATTTTGCTTTTTCCCAATAAAGCTATCACAATTACACTATTGGTGGTCCCCATAATGCAAAATGTGATTGCACCCCACAACACTGCCGAAGAATGGAGGTTAATAGTCTTTACGGAAATTCTAGCTTCCGAAACTAATTTTATTAAATTTTTGGCTTCTCAATATTCGCTAATTTTTAAATTCTTCCTGATTTTTAGATACATTTTCTTACTGACTGCGGGTGTTATGGTGTTAACTAACGCAGCCTTCTGTCTGCTATGTTCGGCTGAGCCCGCCGAATGGACAACGGACGAATTCTCGCGCAACGCATCACGCAACAAAGTGCACACATTGGAGGCGCAATACGTGCCAAATGTGAACGTACCCGCTACACTTGGGTAGACAGTGAATGCAGGGACACAGGGTTCGACCTCTTTCCATTATTTCTACTCACCTGGATTACAGCTGAATTTTGCCTAAAAACGGACCTGACTTGCCTATCGGTTTCGATTTTTTGTTTCAATGGTTAGTTACAAATTATTCCACAATTTTTCGGTTTTACGATTCTGGTCCCGGAATTACCGAAAACACAATTCTTTTGGTCTGGTCCCAGAATTACCGAAAGATACTAAAGTTGCAACAATAATTTTTTAAATAAAAAATAGCATTGTTCAGCTTTGTAACCGATGGTTTAAAAGAATTTACGAATTTCCTCAAATTGTTCCTGTTACCACATTTTCAATGCACATTCTCCACCTCCACCTCGGCTAATAATGTCTTGCCCACCGCATCCCCAAAACAATGTGTTTTCTACACCAAATAGCTTTAACAATTTGCGACATTTTCCCCCGCGATCACATCGTTTCATTTATTGTATAATATCCGTCGGAGTGCAAATTTTTCCGATTTTTGAAAAATGTTTTTTTGAAAACATAAAGCATTTTGCTTCATTAGTAAGAAATAAAAGGCTTTACATACGTTATTCCTGTTTCCAACCGCAGCAATTAATAATTTATTCTTGGAAAAAATCATTTAAGAATTGGAATAACAAAATTCGCAAAAGCAATCACCGAATACGAAAGCTTACTCTTTGGGTTGATTGACATACCGGATTCTGGAATTTATATACAGTACATATTGATGTGTTTTGCAACGACGTACTGAATGATAAACGAGGAAAACGGGGAGAGTATAAAGTAAAACCGGTAGAGAGCATGGGGAAACAGAGGTTAAGAGTAAAGACTGCAAGGGATTGGATTACGCAGATAATCGATTGCGAGAACATAAAATCCAAAAAAAAGAAATGCCTGAGCTTGGCTGGAAAAATTGTTCAAAACGAGTGACAAAAATTGATTTTTTCTTCCAATGAATATGGTATTCCATTACTGAGCTGGTGTGAAGAGGTTGAAACGCTAGCGCGATCAAATCATGCCATGAAAACCGGTTAAAAACAGGAAAATATAACAGAGGAATGGACAAATGGAGAGTGATCTCGAAAAAAATTTGCGCCAAAATGCGCTTACTGTAACGGTTGAGTGTGGTGGAATTGCGTAATCAGGCGAGTGCGAAAGGAAGCGTCTGGTGAACGGGTAAAGAGAGGTTACCATAGGACAAGAGGTTGAACAAAATGACTGATGAACAGATTGTTTTTGGATTGAATTGCTTTCATAGGCGGGGGCGAGTTCATAACCTTTGGCGAAGTTGCAAAACATGCCCTTCCCGGACTGCTTGCGCCTTCTGAATATCCAATTGCACCGTTCATTCCTGAGAGGGTCATCAGAGCATTGCACCTTGATCAGATCCGCCGGATGACACTGACAGGCGGCGACCGCCCTTCTGTTTCGAGTGCACTTTGGTGTGCCGCTTCCTCTCGTCTGATCGCGCAAATTTCCGGCCGCATATGTCACAGCAGAATGGCTTTTCGCCGGTATGCGTGCGCACATGCGTTGTCAAATGGTCCGAGCGCGAGAAAGCTCGCATGCAGATCTTGCACTTAAAATAGACACTTTTAGGTTTTATTCTAGAACAAATATTTCTCGGCTCTCAGCACTTAAAATACCATCCTAAATATCATTTGGAGATTGGATTAATCGATTTATTTCAGTCCAAAAGCCAAAAATCATAACCCCATCTCTGTATCACAGTATCACACAAAAGCAATTTTGATTCTAACTTACAAGTTTTAATATTAACTTTCAAATTTCAACTCTAATTCTGGATTTTGGTTCGCTCACTTGAAAGGGTTTGTGTCCGGTATGGATTCGAATGTGGCGCGTAAGCTCGTCAGAACGTGAAAAGCGCCTGTCACAGTTTTCGATGGGGCACTGGTGCGGGCGCTCCTGCAAAGGCGTGCGAGCATTCCGCTGATAAGCTGCAATGAGTCATCGATTATTTTGCAGATTTTTTCAACCGATTTCCCACCGTCCGCTGGCTCTCCACCGCTCAACACTGATGCTGGACTCAATTTTGCGGCAGAGGAAGCAGAGAAGGTTGAGCGACGCTCTCGACATTTTGCCTGTAGGCCGCTGTATTCCATGCTGGAGGAGGTACCGGAGGGCGTGCTGGATTGAGGCGGGAATAGCTGTGGTCCGGGCTGGTAACTTGATGGCCACTCGTCAAAGGGCGGTTCATGCTTGAAGCTCTTAAAATTGGAAAATATGGTTTGTTTTGGCAATGGCTCTTGTTATATTGGATATAATGGTTACCGCTATTGTGTCCAGAAACTCAAGAATCCAGGGAATTTTAAGACCTTTTTTTATTAGATTTATGACTGATGATTCGGAATTTGTAATGATGGTGCTCAATTCTGACATTGACAGGTAGACTAACCATTTGAGTTCCGGCGAAGTGTTGCATCGGTGGCGAGTGATGGATGGCCTCCAAATGTCCGCCAACAGAACTGGTCGATGTGGACGAGTTTGGCCGTGACTGCTGCTGTTGATGTTGCGTTTGTGGTGCAACAGATCCGGACGCGGATGGCTGAAGGCTGACCAACGCAGATGAGGAGGACGTGGCGGTGACGGGTGCGCCCTGAGGATCGCACGCGCAACAAGGCCCAGCCGGCATAATGCTGCAGCTGATGCTCTGATGGATCTGTATAGGTACAAGTCCATAGGATATGGTATCGGACGGAGTTCATACTGTATATCCAACCTGGTATCGTCCCGAGGGCGTGCACATGTGGTGATGCTGATGCAGGTCTGCAGCGCCCGGGTGCATGCCGTATGCTGCGGTTGTGGTGGACGCGCAAAATGGCTGTTGCAGATGACTGGGACCGAACTGGAACACATGTTGTTGCGACGGATGGTGATGGTGCTGCTGCTGATGAAGATGTTGCGGTTGGTGTGGAACCAGCTCGGTGCCGGTCGCACCATAAGGCGGTGAGCCCTTCTTGGTCTTCAGATCTCCGGCAGAAGAGGAACCTGCAGCGTTGGCGCCGTCCTCGCCCATCCTCATCACCTGAAAAATGTAATTTCTTTTGCCTTTAGGCACATTTGCAAAAAGATTTAGCAAGCCTAAGACCATACAAAGGTTTCAGATAAATATGCAAAAACTATTATACAGAATGGCTGAAATATGCGCATATTAATTGTGAAAAATTTAATTGTTTTTTAAATATTTTTCTCCTATAAGTATGTGAGATTCCAGCTTATCGTAGCCAAAAATTCACCACACACCAACCTTCAAATCCGGAGCTGTTTCATTGGCGGCGGTGACATTGCTGCTGCTGGCTGCGGCAGATGGCGTTTTGGTGTCAACTGAGAGGACGGGCAGGCCCTGGTTGCGCGTCCACGACTGCAGGAAGTGCTCCACAATGGGCGAGAATTGGAAGAAGGAGGCACTGAGCCCTGGAAAAGTAAAGGGATTGGTTTTTGAAAAATGGGTGGCTATTTTTGCGGGGAAAAAGCACTCAAATTGCTGTGCATTTGGGAAATGCACCTGCTGATCTTGTTACTCACTCTTATTCAATGTCATATATTATTGAAAAGGTAGCGTGACTAAAAGTCTGGTTGTCTGGTAAAGAAAAAATAAAGGTTTGGGGATATTTGGGTTGGGACCTGCTGGATCCAAAAATTACCAAGTGTACTTTGCCAAATATGATCTTTTGACGAAAAATTGGACTTTTTTGATCGGCTGCAGTCTCGAGAAGGAGGTGAAGGGTGAAAAGGGGTCGCGGTCGCCAAATCAGCCGCCGCCATCCCTAAAATGTGTGTTCTGTGGCGCCCCCTCACGCGCTGTTTGCTTACTCATCATATAGGGCAATAAAAGAACGTGTGATGCGCTGAGGGCTTAAGAGATACAGAGCAGGACGAGACAGTGCACGAGTGTGTTAGAGAGGCCGGTGGACTATCACCCTTACAGGCCAGCTGGTCCTCCTCCTTCTTCTCTGTTCGGCGAACAGAAAATTGGGATTGGGCGAACCACCATCGTCTTGACGATGATGGCGGGTGAAATGAGGGCGGACGAGAAGAGATTTGAATTGGGCAAGAAGACAACATTGGGAAAGAAGAGAGATTCCGTTTTGAAGTTTTCCGGGAATTTATCATTTCTCTTTTAAATTCGTAATTTCGATTCATTATGGTTTTAATAAAACATATCATAGTAATTGCCCACGTGGTAACTTACCATAAGTTCAAGGGGGAACATTCGTAAAAAATGAGAAAAAGGTGAGAATAAGCAAAAAAATTGTAGAAAAAATTGAAAAAAGAAGTGAAATCGCAAAAAATAATTATTCTTCAGTGTATTTTCTCATATTATTAGAAATTGTTTTCACTATTATTTTTCTGAAACTTTTTGTTGTTTGCTTTTGTTCAAATTCCCTGAAAATGGCTAAAAACGTTTTTTTAATGTTAAATGCTTGGATTTTCTCGAATTAATATATGTAGGTTTTAAGCAGTTATAAATGGCATTGGAAAATTTTTACCCTTTCTCCTCAACTTTTGTCGATTGTCGCATTTCGCAGATCTAGATCTCTGATCCCCGTTGTACATGTTTGATACCTATACCCATGCTATATCGTCTATCTATGATCTATGAACATTTGGGGACTCCGTTACCTGGCGAGTTCAGGTTTTGTGTGTTTAGCGGCAAATTGGTGGAGATGGACCCTTTGATTTGAAAGCTGAGCTTCTGATCTGTTCCACCGCTTCCGCTGCCTCCTGCTTTCGATATTCCGTTGCCGCCGAACGTACTGCTCGAACTTGCTGGCGCTAAGGACACCGCTGACTGCAGTTGACTTTGCTGTTTTTGCAGTTGTCCGCTAGAAGAGCCCAAAGAAGTACCTAGAAAATTTCAAATAACATTTGCTAAAAAAATTTTAAATGAAGCAAAAAGTCAAAACAATGTATCTTCTAATATAAAGATTCGAAAAATTTGAGGGATAGATAGAACCGCTTTCTGTTTGGCAAATACCCAGATATTTGATATGGATTCGGCGGAGATAATAGGCGGCATCAGGAAAATTTTGATGAAAATCGATGAATTTTTAAAGAAATGTATAATTCGTTGTAAAAAATGCAAACTTTATTCCCAATTGGACAAACTGGCTGGGTCGGATCCCGATCAGGAAATTCTGAATACGGTTCTTCAAATTCAAAAATTGGGATTCCGATAGCGCGGAAGGGATCCGATCCTGACTCGTGTTCTGCACCAATTCAAGATAGTAGTGATTCGCGAAAGGATTAAAAATCCTATTAATACCCACCATAGCTACTAAAAATTTGCCAAAAATAATAATTCAAAAATTGCCTTTTTGGGCCATTTCCATGGTCAAACATTGGTGGTGGCTTTGGTGTTCGGCGGTGGCTGCTGGCGGCGAATGATTGTTGTGGCCATGGTGATGGTGGTGATGATGATGGTGGTGGTGATGATGGTGCGGCGACGCGGACACCACCGTCGACGTGATCTCGATGTTGGCTGCAAGGGGAAAGCAACTCTTCGTGCGTTATTTTCGATGTGCGATCGATTGGATTTATTCGATCGAGTTGGCACTTTTGGCCAAATTTACAAAGGAGGCAGAAGGGCACCACACACGCAACGCACTTCTCACCAGCCCGGCAGTTGCCAAACTGGGAACCCTGTTTTCTTTCTATTTTCAGCCCAAAAATCGATCAAAAATCCATAACCAAAATTATGAGGCAGTCTGGTTGGCTTATAGGCCTGAATAGTATGGACTATGGACAAGTCATGACAGTTTTTTTTGTAAAAAAAATTTAAAATATCCGACAGACATACGGTATGCGATATTAACAAATTAGTCAATTTTATCCGTTATATGCATGTGGATTATACGTTATACCCATACCCATGACCATGATGATAAACCCATCTTACTAGGTAACTCATATTGACCCATTAATTTCCGGCTTTTATGCATGTTACAAGTGGCGATTGTGAACGACTGTAACCTTATAAAAGTTAAAATTTACAATATAGCATTTTTATGTAGGGCAAAAATCCAAAAATTTTCAAATTTTGCCACGACACCACCTGTCAGCAGGGGCTCGTGGTCACCGAAGAATGCTTGCGAATGCTGTGACTTGGGCGTTGCGGAGTTAAGGCACACTGGAGTATTCAGCTCGTCTATGTGCATCAGTTGCTGTACAAGAAGTTATTTTGCGAGTTAAAGCGTTGCATTTCGCATCGGAACTACCGATGACTTGGGGCCCGAGGAGGGGTTGGTGGGTGAGGTCAACAGCGTTGTCGGCGTCCGCAACAGGTCCGGAATCTTCGGCGTCGGTGTCTCCAGCGCATGCGCCAGAAGACCGTTGGACATCAACGCGCCCACAGGCGTCCGCTGCAGTTTGGCGACGGCCTGTAAAGCGTCGCCAGCGCCGCAGCATGCGCCCTGATCAATCTTCAGTTCGGGCACATTCGGTGACTTTTTCGACAGAGACGACGCATTGCCCGGACTTCTGGCCGTACAGTTGCTCAGCTGCATAACTGGGGATTGCCCGGCAACAGCAACCGCCGCGTTGTTCTGTTGCTGTTCCGACGGCTTGTTCTGAGGACATACAGCATTTGGCTGTTGCTCCGCCTCAATGATACCCGGAGGGGATGTTTCGGCAGAGGATAGCGATGAGGAGGAGGCGGGTGCTGGTGGCGGCACTGCTGTTGCGGTCGCCATTTTGAAGTTAATTAAAACAATTCAAAAAATCAGGCAAAAGGTGCATGAGCTTAAAAATATCCAACAAGTTTGATTGATACACTTCAGAAGAAAAAAAAAGAACGCAGAAGAATACATTCAACATTACACTTCTGATGTGAAAGAAACAGATGTTAACACATACAGCAGGGACGGATTTAGGGGGGTACACGGGGTACGTACCGCCCCCCCCCAAAGCGAAAAAAAATTTTTTTTTTCGCGGTCGGAGAAAAAGGGGAAAAATTCGAAAAATTTTGCTTAAAATTGGTCAAAATTTATTAATTTCCTTACCAGAAATGGTCTAAAATACCAAAAATTTTCCCCGTCGGCGCCTCCGGCACCCCACAAAACCTAAAAAAAATTCAATTTTCCTATCCAAAAGGGCAAAGTTGACTTATCTTTCGGCTAAAAATGCATTTTTTCGCCTGAAAAATACAGTTTTTGGTCTAAAAAATGTCAATTTTTGCACAAAATTTTCGCCGCGCCTTACGGAGCGGCGCAAATTTTCGCGAAAATTTTGGGCCGCCACCATGGGTACCCCCCCAAGCCTAAATCCTGGATCCGTCCCTGCTCCTCATGGCAAAATCCTAAAACCGCCACTGCTCGCCCCTCCCTGAAAATTTCATTTCTCCAATTTGAAACAAACGTAGGCGACAAAAATTTTGGAAAACGTTTTAAACCTGAACATTTGGAGGGGGGGGGAGGGGAATTTAAAAATAAATTTTGAGAATTAAGGCGCTGAACCATTGGAACATGAGTGTGCTGGGCGTTGAGACCATTGTTCAGGTGTTCAAGAACAACGTCCGTAAGTTTTGATTTTTTTAATTTTGTTAATTTTTTACTGTAAATTCTGTAACGAGACTTGAGGCTTTTACCCAGTGAAATTTTGGAAAAAATGGAAATATGCCTTAAATTTCCAAATTTTTGAAAACATATTGGGCTCCGACAACAAAAAAAAACCCTTTAATGCCTGAACTATAAAATCTAAAATTTTACTGAATTTTGGGTAGCCCACAAAGCAGAATAGTGAGATATACAAAAAAGGACGGAAAAAACTCGGATTTGAGATAGAAATTTCTATTTTTTGTAAATTAGAAAATTATAAAAATTTTCTAAAGCTGATATTTGAGGCCGATTTCAATTTTCAACATCAAAAAATAGTTTCGACATTCAAATTACAAATTCGAAATTTTTAGTATCCTGGTTTTACTGAAAATTTGGTCCTTTTGTTAGAAAAACATGAAAACTTCAATCTTTTAAAATTTTTCTCGAATATTCCTGAAAAAAGTGGATTGGGGAACTGCTTACTGATCTGATGTTTTTTCAGCCGAGACCTTCAATTTGATCACGGCACGTGGAGCGGACTTGAAATTTTCGGGCAAACCATCGCCGGAGGACACATGGTCAAATGATTTTTTTGCAAAATGCATCTTTCCTGAAAATTCCTGCATCGATACCTAAAAATTGGGGGGTTTTTTTTGAAAAATAACAGTGCTTTTTGCTTTAAAATCTTTAGGTCTAACAAATGAAAAGTCTCATTTTAGTGAAAACTGAAAAGTTTTAGGTTTCCGGGCATGCGATGGACGCCGTGTGTGTGTAGTGCATGCCAATCCCACATCGGCTGGTACTTTGAGTCGCCAAAAGACGACTTTGTCGGACTGGTGCTGGACTATCTGATCAGCTCGGAATGTGGGTTTTTCTCACATCAGAAATTTTTGTGGAAATTTTATAATTTTTTTTTAATTTTTTTGGTCCATTTTTTCTTGATGCGATAAAATGGCCAACTAAAAATATCGAATAGGCGTGGCGAAAAACAGCGATAAAGTGGCACTTTTGGCTCAAAAACGTAATTCTTAATTTAAAAATCGAAATTTAGGCATAAAAAGCCACTTCTTTCTAAAAAATATGGTCCGGCAATGCCGATAGGCGTCGGAAAAATTTTGGCAAAATTTAGTCAAACCTTAAAAGCGCAATTTTTAGCCTAAAAATCGCAATTTTTGCTTGAAAACCGCTTTTTCTGAAACTGGGATCCGGCGGTGCCGATAGACGCCGCCCTGAAAAATTTTGGCGTAATCCCTTAAAATTTTTCTCAATTTTCTACCAAATTTTTGTATAGTCCTTTTTTGACCGATCGATCTGATAAGCTTCACATCAAACAAAGTTGTGAAAAGAATTTTTGATTTTTGGGTTCAGACACAGACACATTGACGAAGGTGCCGCTGCAATTGAAGGCGCACCAACATGGATGACTGCGGAGGGAACCTGTGAGAGTTTTTCATTTTTTTTTCATTGCCCAATGCCTACGGAACATGTGAAGGTTTTTTTGATAAAAATTAATTTATAAATTCGTCAACAAATTTGTCCGAGTGTGACCTGAGAATTTTCGAAATTTATTTTAAGAAAATCACAAAAAAAACAAAGCCTCAAGGTATTTCGTATTGATTTTTTTATGGACAATCTATGACGAATTATTATAATTAATTTTTTCTTTAATCTTAAAGCGAATAATTCAACTTTACTCAATTCGGATAGAGCCCAACACTTATAATTGTGATATTGATGTTGCACATTCATTCATTTATTGGCAGAAGAGCGGTTTTACAAAAATTTTTGTGATATTTACAAAAATTTGGTCTGTGACCTTTAACTTGAAAGCCTATTTTTCCGGTACCCTTCCTCCCCCAGCCCTTTGGAACGGATCCAGGATTTGATTTGAGGGGTAACTAAAATAGAAATAATCGGTTTGGCAAAGTGACTTCAAAAAAATTATGTATCGAAGTGAATGTCTGTGAGATTTAGTTGGGCATGAACAGCCAATGGGAGTAGGCCAAAATCTCCGCGCGCTCGTACTCATTCAAATTTTGTTTTTTGCACTCGCACTTCGTGCAAAGAAAAGGAAGGAAGGCCACGCCCATCCCAACCAGGCAAAGAAAACGCCTATATAAAGGCT
>JAEHOM010000281.1:0-13594 GCA_016433075.1 Hoplolaimus columbus | reverse complement strand
AACCGAAATTTTCGTCCCAGCATATAGGGTTGGGGTCGCGCAAGGGGGTCGAGGGTCGCGCAGCGAAAAATTTCTGAGGGTCGCGTAAAATTTTTCGAATTTTTTTTTGGGGGGGGCTGCCCACGTGTGCCCCCACTCATGTGCGGGGTCCTCCACTTTCATGTGGGATCCAAAATTCCCATTTTTATTGCATTTTTACGATAAATTTTCAAAAATTTTGCGGGGTCAAGCCATTTTGGCTGCGGGACGCCAGGTGTTTATAGGGGGCGGGGGTGTCCACGCGTGTGGGATGGAATAATGATGGAGTAACTACTGATTGTTTTTGTGTTTTATTATTGGGGTGGGGCGCGTGCGTGTGCTACGTGCGTGGTGGTACGGCGTGTGCTGCTGGTGGGGAATCGATATTCCTTCTCACATTCCCACTCCCAAGTCAGCCAATCCAATTCTCCACTGTTTGTCCTTCCTCATTCCCACCCACTGCTGTTGTGAATCCGTTCACAGAGATGGTCTTTCGGTGAGTTCGCTATAATTTTCGATATTAAATATTGCTTGGGAACTGGGACCAAGGACTTTTCTGGACGGCTTAATTCACGATTTTGATCCCGGGTCCTAACCAATTTGCTGCCGATCATTATTATCTGAACTGCTTGAGAAGGTGGTCCGACTGCTTCTTCTGGCGCGATATGCATCCGCACACGCGCAATGTGCTTCAGATGGGCATCGGCTTCTTCTTCATCTTTCTTGCCTTCAACTCGCAGGGCTTCATCGAGGAGAGCGTGCTGGACAGCTTTGCGCCCCACACGGTGCCCAAACATGCGGGATACATCAGGTCTGTGCTTCTTTCCTGTTGTACTGCTCCAACTCGTTGTTGCACTCCCGCAGCCTGTCCATCATCTATGCCTCGTTCACTGTGCTGAACTTTGTCGCCCCTCCGATCATCAGGCTGGTCGGCACCCGTACCGCGTTAGTGCTGTCAGGCTGCACTTACGTGCTTTTCCTGTCCGGCTTCCTGTTCATCAACACGCCCTTCTTGTACTTCTCGTCGGCTCTGCTGGGTCTGGGCGCAGCTGGTCAGTCAGTGTTTGTTGTGATTTGGTTTTGCAGTAATTTCGCGCAAATTTGAACAGTGATTTGGACCGCACAGGGCAAGTACTTGGCGCTGAACAGCACGGAGCAGACTGCCGGCAAGCACAGCTCCCTGTTCCTGGCCCTGTCCCAGGCATGGTCAATGCTCTCACAGATCCCACAAGTCATCAAAGTTGACCGTACTCCGTCCCTGCTCACAGCCTGTCCTGCGGCGGCCTCTTCCTGCTCGCCGTGTTCCTGTTCACTGCTGATGACTCGTCTTCCTCTTCCTCCTCTCACCGATCAAATTCACTTCCCAACGCTTCTTCCTCCTCCTCGTCCACTGTCCCCTCCTTCGACCATGCCACAGTTCGGCTCATCTACAGCTCTTTCACGGGCATCGCTCTGTTCGGTGTGGCAATCCTGGCACTGTTGCCGGCCTCACGACGAAACAGAACAAAGGCGGCGGAGCTGGAGATGGGCACCGAGGAAGGGCGTGAACTGGTCCAAAGGGAGAGCAACTGGGACCAAATCAGTAAGCGAGTCAAACATCGATCGAACCACAGCTTCAACTCCCTCCAACTCCTCCGACAGAGTCCATGTTCACGTTGGCCGCAACAGCCAAAATGGCAGCGCTGGCGGTTGTGTTTGCCTACTCGGGCATACAGCTGAGCTTCTGGAGCAGCATCTTCCCGACCGCACTGATCAACACGCTGGGCCTGCAGTCGGCACATTTCAGCCCAAAGATTCTGATCGCGCTGAATGGCATTTTCAAGGGCATCGGACAGCCGTTGTGTGAGTGAAATTTTATGGCCTCTCTGAGAGCTAGATAGAGAATTGGGATCCCGCCTCTGAGTAACTTCCTTGATCTCCTCAATTCCATTCGTGTCACTTCCGGAAAGTCCATTTTTTTCTAACCCATTTCTGGAAAACACGTGTTCTGAGTCAAAACTTCAGTAAGTGTCCTCTACGGATGGCTTAGGCTGGACAGACTGAAGCCGAGCCGGTTGGTCCTTTGCGGACTGCTCGTCCACATGCTCGCCTTTCTTCTGGCCTTTCTCAATCTGCCCAATGAGGTAAGGAGATAAGGCATTGATAAAAATGACTGCAAACTCATTGTTAAGGCGCCGCTGCTACGAACTTCAGAAATGTCCGTCGTCCAGCCGCCGAGGTTGGCAACTTGTACTTTGTACTTTGATCCATGACCGATCAGTGTGGCCATGGCGCTGTTCTGTGGCTTTTTGCTGAGTTTCGGCGATGCCTTCTGGACCACGCAGATCTTCTCCTTTCTGATCGCCAACTATCCGCAAAAGAGTGCGGAAGCCTTTGCGCTATTCAAGTTCTACCAGGTACAGAACCAACTTAAGACCAACCAACCACCCTTCGACTTCCCGTCCCAACCAACTCCCCACAACAGTCCCTGCTGACCAGTGTGTTGTTCTACTTGTCCGGCTATCTGCTTCTCCACTGGCACTTGTTCATCCTGCTCTGTTCAGCCGTTCTCGGCTATGTGGCCTTTGTGGTGGCTGAGAAGTTGGCCGAAAAGGGTCCGTTCCCTAGAACAGTGGCGGTGCACCCAGCGGCCGAGTGACCAACGCATAATTACACATTATTGCAATCCCGAAAGACATTCCCATTCCCGGGTCCCAAAATCCCAACTCCAAAGTGTTTGTTATTAATCAATCAGAATAATATGCAAAAAATTTTACTTCACTATCAGTGATCATCTCTCACACTGTTCCTCTTCTTCTTCCTCCAATGTATCATCCTGTCCCTTCAATTGGACCCATGCGATCGGGCACATCGGATTGGCCAAATACTGACATGAGATGAGAAGAGGGTTTAGTCGATCAACCTCTTTTCCATACATTGATCTCCACTGGGCCTTCTCCCGCCGATGATGTGCATGCCACCGCTTCGTCTCCCAGAATGGGCACCACGCGACTGTGCACGCCCGTCTGAATGGCAACGTTGACCATCCTTTCGGAAGCCTCCTCTCTGCGTCCCATCTCCGCCATTTGGTTCATCTGCAGGTGCTGCTGCTCCATCTCCCTCAGCTCGCCTTTTGCTCGTTTCACACGCCAAAAGTCAGAAATGTCCCTTAATGGCACATTGTAGGGTGCGTGTGGCTGACTGTGCTCAGTTGCCGCCCTCAACTGGTGCTCCATCCAGCGCCTTTTGAAGTGATCCAATAATTATTGTCAATACTTTTACTAAAAAAATTTTACGTATAATATTGCAGCTCATCCGGACAACATGGGAGATGGCCAGGTGGGGTTGGCCAGGGCCGGATCCCTCGGGGCGAAAAGTCTTCCCTGCCTGGTCCGGGGTCCTTGGCCATTAGGAGATCAGCCAACGGGATCAGTCTGATTTCCGGAGCAGGAACACTCGAAGATTGACCGTCTCCAGCCCAAATGCGCTCTTTGGGTTTGTCCGTGGGAACTCTTATCGTTTTTGCTTGACCGGTCATCCCACTGGTGTCCGTTTCCAGCAGATTCTTCTGCTCCTGTTCCGCTTTCCGCCGACTCCCCTCTTCGATAACACTTTGCCATACAAATTGAAGTCCACCAATGGATGTAGATGATCCGATGGCCTCATCCGATGCCAATAACCCAGGAAAGAATGCCTTAAACTGATCCAGTTCAGCCGGCTCCAGGGCAAGCAGTTCAGGTTCGGATTCATCCTTCATTGACTCCCGAATCTTTCGCACTGTGACCAATTCGGGATGGGATGACGACTGCACCAGTACTATTTGAGACAGGTCCAGTGGAAGTGCTGTTTCAGTTTGGAAAACAACATGGCCCCCGCGCACTTCTTCACCTTCCTTCTCCAATTTCTTCTTGAACTGCTTGGTTCCCTCTGACATCTTGCTCGCCTTGGGCACTTCCTCATGAATTTTCTGCTTCTGCTCTAAGCTCCTCGACCCATCAAGCTTCTTCATTGCCTCTGGCACTTTTAAAGAAATTTGTCTGAGGTGGATGACCTCCTCTGCTGGGGAAGATGTCTTGTCGTCCTCGGCCAATTCATTGTGGTCCGATTGTTTGGTTCCCTGGGTCTGGCGGCTCCTATGTTGCCAAAAACTCATTGCTCTGTGTACCAAACTCGGCTTTTTGACCGACTTCCCCTCCGCCTCATCCCATTCGGTTTGGGTCCATTTGTGACACACCAATCTCTGTTGCATGAACTGCTTGACTTCCGCGGAATTAGCCCTGAACAGCTCAACCACTCTTTCTTCTCCCACAAGCGTTTGTGTGGATGCATCGACAGCGAACTGGTCGAACACTTCCTCGAGTTTGCCATCCACGTCCTTCCCTTTTTTGGCCATCACCAGTTGTTCCAGCTCCCTCTGATGAAACTCATCCTCCGAAGCAGTGTCCATTCTGCTCAGACGAAGCATCAACTTCCCAATGTCGACCTCCTCCTCTCTGTCTTTCTCCTCAATCTCCATCATCTTCTTCTTCTTCCGAACTTCCCGGACACTCAACTCCGCTTCCGCAAACAGCAATGCCTCCTCCGATTGTGGCAGATAACGCGTTTCGAAGAATGGGCTCCGGATCAGCTGGATGTCCAGGATGGTCTGGAACAAACGGAAAATTCGAAATACGCTATGCTCGACAAGTTCGAGCTGTTCACCATTCCCTTTTCACTGTACCTCTTCGTAGTTCTCGCGCACAATATGTCCTCTCTCGGCCGGCTGGCTTATTTGCAGGGTAAACTCCTCGCGCGGGTCCTCCAAAATGGTGGTCATAACTCTTCCGTTCATGAGGGTTCTTCTCCAGACTCGTCCTGACATGTCTTCCTCCTCCTCTTCTTCCTCCTCTTCCTCTTGTTGTTCTTTCTGGTCTCCTTCATATCCCCTCCTTCTCCGCCTTCTCATTCGTCTGACCTCCTCCGCCAACATTGCCTTCTCCTCCTCTCCCAATTCTTCCGATGAGGACGTGGACTGTCTTCTGCCCTGCTCCGACTTCCCCTCTTCCAGCTCCTTCTTCCTCCGCATCCGCCTCATCTGCTTCATCTGTTCCCGCAACTGTTTGATGTCCTCGTCCTCCAGTCCGGACATCCTCCGCAACTGTTCTCTCTCGCGTGCCCTCTCAAAGTTCAGCTCAACCTGCGCACCATCGCCGGACTCGACCACCACCTCTTCGCCTTGGCTTCGACGGAACGTGCTCGTCAGTTGGGTCTGTGTTGGTCGACTGACCAGCAACGGGCGGATGGTTTGGACTCGCTTTGAGCAGCTAAGAGGCTGTCGCTTTTGACTTGGAACATCGATTGATCGATGATGCTCAGGGAGGAAGTCCGTTTGGGTGCCGAAGCTGGTACGCCAATCATCCGCGGAGTGGAAACTTCCCGTTGCTCCCATTCCGCCGCCGTACGCAGTTTCCCATCTCTCCAGTTCCGTGCTTTGGTCCTCTTCTGTCTGAGTCTCGGCGTTCACCATAACAGGAGGCGTCGAAGTCTGTGAAAAGGCATTCTCCATTCCCTGAAGACTTGTTGCCGCCGATGAAGCCCTTTCGACACATTTGACCAGTGAGCCTTCCGCTGATTGAGTTTGGTCAGGAACAGCCTTAAATGAGATGAAAATCAAAAAGCTGGTCAAGCAGTACCAGCACCGTCTGCACAGCGACATTCTTCAAATAGCGCAACCCAGCTCGAATCATCTTTTTCTTCTTCGTCCGCGGGTGTTCCCTTCTCGTCGCCTCCCCTTCATCCTCATCGTCTGTCGCTGCTTTAGATGCCAACCGAATTGTGACGAGTGGTGGTGGGGAGAGACGACCAAAACCAACGCCTTCTCTGCGTGAACATATTGCTTCTCTTCGTTCTCTTCCCGAACCCGTTTCTTCCTCTGGAAGTACTGCTTCCCTTCGTTCTCTTCCCGTTTCTTCCTCCAGCTCGAACTCGGCTTCCCTGCGCAGCTGAACTGATCGCCGAGATCCGATGCTGAGCCGTCGTTCCGAGCTGTCACCTTCCCGGCTGCTTCCGGAGACAAAGGCTGGACTACCTAACCGAGACAAGCCTGAGGAAGACATGTCTCCAATCTGTAGAGGAACACGAAAGGGGGAGGCGGAGAGGGTTCGAACAACCAATTTCTAACCTCGTCGAAGTAGTCTGATGCGGCAAAGTCACTGTCATCGTCGTCAACGATTCGCATGATGCAGGACACTTCCGGCTGCACACCGGTGTTCCGCAACAAACTTTAATTAAAAGAAGGTCAAAAGAAGCAAGAAGCGCACCCTACACTGTTGGAGCATCGGTCCACGCATCGGCCGTCGACAGATGGTCATCACCCGCGCTTTGATCGATCACCGATGGGCAACACTGTTAAGAACGAATAGATGCATTACTCCCATAGTGCACATGCCAACCTGTGCTGCAGAATCCGAACTGCTCGGCGCCATCATTTGAGTGGCCTTATCGTGGTGTGTGACCTCTGTCTGCGCTTGGAATTCCTCCTTGTCCGCTTCCGCTCGTGAGATGAAGAATTTGTGCGTCTTTGGCATCGGCGTCCCTGCATTGCTCAAATGCCGAAAATTTTCTGAACCCAAACCCGTACTCGTTGTCTGTGTGTGCGCATTCCTGCGCATTTTGCCCTCCTGCTGGGCCTTCTCCAGGAACTGGTTGACCACCGCGTCATCCTTCGCATCGAATATCTTGCAGAAGGTCGGTTTGCCGGACTCCTCGTTCAGCTCCGTCATGACGTCCGGCAACTCGAAGCCCATCGCTTTGGCCTCCTCCTTGAATTGGTTCATCACCGTTCTCGCCTGGTTTTTGCTGTGACGATGGTGGTGGTCTTCCGCCGAATTTTGTATTATTTCACTCACGATATAAATGGCATAAGGTATTTGCAGCGCGCATTGAATCCCGCCATTGCGCCCTTCAGTGCCTCCACATCGCCACTGTCCTTTGTCTTCATGTACTGCTCGAGCATCTTGTTCAGAAAGTCCATGTAGATTTGAGACACCTTTTTGACAACAAAATCTCCCGGTCGGTAATATCATGGCAAGGCTGTGAAAACCTTCTCTTGGACAACATTGATGCACACACTGACCAAGGACAGTCCAACAACGACCACCACAAAAGACATAATCATGTACTGGGGATGCGCGGGCGTCACGTCGCCAAAACCAATGGTGCTGAAAAAGAATACTCAAGCCACAAATTTGCCAAGATCAACTGCACTAACAACGGCACCGACCTCATGGAGATGAAGAAGAAGTACACTGAGGTGAAGTAGGTCCACTCCTCCCAGAGGCAGAAAACGGCGGCTGCAAACGCTATCCAACCGGTGGTCACTAAACAGAAAGAAGCTGATGACAAATGTTGTCAGTAGTGATCGGTTCATCACTCCCGGAAGCGTATTCTACCTGCGAGTGCGATCAGAAGCGGCGGACTCCGTCTGGCCTTGGCCACCGATGTCGGCTTCTGTTCATCTTTGACTGAAGAGGCTGCTATAGACTGTGAGCTCTGCCGAGAGGTCGCTGACCTGCGGGGAAGGGGGGGGGTGGATAAGTTTCAGGTCAAATTAGTCAATTCGCACTTTGTTTGTTCTGTGGCCGTGGTCAATAGCTTGTCCATCTCGTCCAACTTAAGTTGTACGGTCGCCGTGGAACTCTTTGAGGAGCGTCTGCAGGTCAGCTCTAATGGCGCAGGAGGTGACAAAAATTGCGACTGTTTGCCAAGCTTCGCGACTGACTCTTCCACATCGACGGATTCAATGTAAAAAGGACCGATGTTGTGCAGTAGGCTGCCCTGGCTGATCGCGATCTTCAGCGACTGTCTCTCCTTTAAAAACACTAAAAAAGTTTGGAGTTTTGGCATTTGTTCGGACAATATGAGATCGGACTCCGAAAAATTGGAATTCACAAGAAAGAAAGTGCAGTAAGAGTTTTATTGTTAGTTGTTACCAAGCGCATAGTTGACGCAATCGAAGGATGTGGAGCAGACGAGGACGATGAAGAGCAAGAGGCGTCGTCCTTCTCGAGCAGTTGTCGTTGCTCTTCCGCGTCTTCCTGCGTGATGCTCAGCGTTATTGTGCTGGGGATCAGCCGGAGGCGCGCGAGTGTTCGGCAAATGGCGATGTAGCGGAGAAAGGTCTGTTGGTCGCTGAGCCGGATCAAATGGTACTTAACGCCTGTGAGGGCATAAGTAAGGGTTAGGGAGGAATAGAGCAGATGGTGGATGGACCAAGGTAGAAGAGAAGGTCGTCGAACAGGAAGGACGCCTCCTTCATTTTGCGCAGCAGGAAGGTGCCGAGCTGGTCCAGCACAACGATCACTTTCGGGGAAAGTTATTGTTTGAGAGGGAAGACCGGAAGTAACAAACATACTCACTCAGCGGAATGCCGAAGACGGCGTACAGGATAGTGGCCACTCGACCGCCAGTCGTCGCGCATGCAATGTTACCGTACCCTTTACGACATTACGGCTTTTTACTGTAATTTGTACCCACCGACGGTAGTATAGATGGTTGCGCAGTAAAGAACCGAGGTCCAAAAAGTCCAAGACGTCTCTAACGTGGGCAGCTGGAGACCGGCATGACGTTCGAACTCGAGGATGGCTTCCTTCCAGTGCTGAGCCCTCTCCAACACCCTTCCCTCGTGGATACGTTCAATCCTGCGTTCAATAGGCAATGGGATTTAAAAAATCCTTTAGAACCTGAACAAAAGTGCCTCTCTGAGCACCAAATGGTAGTCGCGCGCTTTGCGCTTCTCTTCCACATCCGAAGGCACTTCCAGCCAAATGAACAGGTAAGCGCCGAAAATTGTGTAAAGGACGACCACCCAAAACACTTTGGTGGTGGACAGCAGAGAGCCGAGCCGGCCAAGCAGTGCAAGAAGCCTGCTGCTGGTGGACGACGCGGAGGACAAGTCCTCTGGCGACGGAGGGTGAGGAACAAGGCGTTCCTGTGACGAGCTGGCGGATAGGACAATGGGCGAAGGCGGCCCTGTCCTCTCCTCCGTCCGTCCACCAATAATGCCCAACTCCACGTCCTTATTCTGCTGGTTGCTCACACTTTCACCGTTGGTGTCCTCGATTTGAATGGCCTTAATTTGGGCGCAAAAATTTCAAAACAATTCACTTACTCACTCACAATATTGTCCATGGAATGGGAAAAACAGTTTGGCAACTGAATACACAGTCGGGACAGTCATCCATCCACCCACAAAACACCTCAAACACCCCATCCGCCAGACAAACACTCATCAATCGGCGGAAAAGACCCCAACAACAAGCACTTGAGAAGAGAACCCATTCTTTCACTTAGTCAGTCAGTCTGATCAGTTTAAAGCTTTTGTCAATTCGCAGACCGATCGATTACTTATTATATTACTTTTACCGAGCAAAAAGAGTGGCTGGAACGAATCAACAAATCCTATTAGCCAAAACCGGTAAAAAGCAAAAAACAAATGTCATTTCCAGCGAACAAGGTTCGACACGAGGATCGAACCGATAACCCGAAAGATGACAATGCAATGGAAAGAGTAGACAGCACTGATCATCGGCGGAGTGCTTCCAGGTCCAGGAAGAACTTGGTTTCCTGGTCCGCCTTGAACATCTGCAACTCCTTGGGCAGTTTCCGGAGCCCCAAATGGTATTGAAGCCGAGTCATCGGGCCCTTTCCAGTGCAGGTCAGAATCTGAAAATAATACATGAATCATCATCACATCATCCCCCACCAGGCACCAGGTTGGATGCGATGCCGACAAAGTAGCAGTGCTTGAAGTAGCGTTGGTACAGCTGAAGAAGCTCATGTTCCCGGTTTGCCAGCTGATGTTGCTGAAGGACGAGTTCAATCAGTATTTGTTAGTCCAGCTTAACAAGGGCGTAGCCAGGGGGGAGGCGAGGGGGATGCGTCCCAAGCTCCCCCCGAAATCGGAAAAAAAATCGGTGGTGGGAGAGAAAAATGAAAAAATTTTCGTTAAATAGGCAAATTTTTGGCCAATTTCCTTAACAAAAATGGTCTAAAATTCAAAAAAAATTCCCCGGTTGTGCCTATCGGCACATTCCGGACACCAAAAGGTAAAAAAGGTCACCGTGCTGAAGGCGCGGCGAAACATATTTGACCCCTCACCCTCGTACCTGACCGAAATATTTTTCTGGCCAAGCCCTTGCAGCTTACTCCTTCTTTACCTGCGGCACATCCGATTTGCTGGTCAGTGTGAAAATATTGACCACAACCGTTCCTGGTGGAAAATGCAAATCGGTAAAACAAAGGCTCTAGCCCTAATTTTGGTTCCAATCATATAGAAAAATTGTTCTCCCTATGCAAGTAACCTTACCGTTCTCGGCCAAATTGATGCTGAGTTCTCTGACCACCTGTTCCTGCGTGAAATCGTCCACGGGACAACTCGCCGATCGCTTTGTGTCGATGTCGAATCCGTAGCAGAGATCGACAGCGATGAAGTTGAAGCGATGTGTTACTTTTCCTGAAAGCGTCAAATTCGCCAAATTCAGTATGCGATGCGCTCACCCATTTTGGGATGTTCAATTAATTGCGCTCTCGCCGTAACATACAGTGCCGGATTCTCGACAATGATGCGGTGATGTTCAGTCTCCTCGAAGCCGAACCGAAAAAGAAAAAAAAGGGTCGTAATGCGGTATTTGAATAATGATATATGTTAACGAACGAACCATTTCTTGGCGATGTAGTACAGTGCAGGCTCTGGCTCCACTACGGTCACGTCGTACTGTAATGGATGGAATGTGTCAGGCGAATCTTTTGAGAAATGGTCACTTTGGTGGACAAATGGGCGAAGAAGTTGTTCACTGCTGAACCGTGCAGCCCTAGCAAGAGCACCCGACGCGTTCTCCCGTGTGGCACCTTCCACGGTGTCAACGAGGCACTGAACGTCTTGGTGATGAAGGGCTGCGCGACAAGCACCTTTTGATAATCGACGGTAACTCGGTTGGTCATCACAGGCCACTGACGGGCATTTTCGCGAGTGAACTTGTAATCTTCGAAGTGAGAAAGAATTTTGAAACTTTTGGAAAACGAACCCGATAAAAAAACTTGGTATTTATGTAGATTATGAGCAAAATTTGTAAAAGCATTTTTTAAATTAAATTGTGCCATATCTGACAATATTTATGTATAAATAAAGTGAAAGTAAAAAGTATCTTTAAATATTTTATTAAAAAATTGTCTTTTTTTTGTGTTGCGTTCCGTACCTTCGGCGGTTGTAATATTTGTTTATTTTTTTCTCAATTCTTTTGGCCCCTTTCCCAGCTTTTCAGTTTTGCTGCTAATTTTTCCTCCCGAAAATTTATTTATTTGATAAGATTACGAAGCGGAAAGTCCAGATCGGATTCGGCAAGCACCACTGAAGCATGCGCTTCCATCGTCAGCGAACGGGCCAGTCCACTGAAAAAAGTTTGAATGCACAATGTAAAAGAAAAAGATTGAAAACAAATGTGGAACCTGCCGAAATAGGACGGTCCATCCACCACCACATAGCAGCCCCCGTGGTGCCTCTGTTCCCGCTCCTTCGGACAGATCAGCTCCTGCACAATGTGGCCCGGCACAAGCTTGGACCCGTTGACGAACACTCGCCGTGCCGGGCCATCATCGCTGTCAGTGGGCAGATGTTCCATGTCGATGGCTATCCAATGCGGAGGCGGCTTCCTGAAGATGCGAGCTTTTGGAGCAGTTCAGCAGACAAACGAACATACGTTCGCCAGTGCTGACTTTGCCAGTAATGCCATCGCCATTGGATGATGAAGAGCAGCTGAACGGCCTTTGGAAAGCAAAAATAACGGTAATTTAGACGAATTGCATGAACGCGGATAATAGGGAACAGTTTAGGAATGGGAATGCAGATGCGAACAGCAGTAGTGAAAAATGTAACCCAAATCTTTAAATGGAGATCCTTTATTCAATATGCTAGAGGTCCCAAGTCAAATCAGATGAGTTTCTCAAAAAGCCGATAGACAGAGCCATTTTTATTTGAACCGGATCATTTTAAAAAATCCATAAAAATGATAAAGAATCAGCATTTCGACAAACACTTACGACAATGATTCCGGACAAGAAGATCAGAGCACACTTCCACGAGCTCCCGTTGGTCTTCATCGCCTGAGCCCCTAACAGGCGTTGGTGCCCTCTGGATTAGATGTGATAGTGAGCGGGAGAGATTCACAAATAATAAGTATCTAGTCAGTCAGTGTTCATTGGAATTGGAATAATCCCCCCTCTCCCCTTGCTCCCTCTTTCTACCCGGTCAAATGCCAACAGTGCAGTCAGCCAGTCACTGCCTCCACCACCAACCAAACCACAATCAACAATCAATCGGTCGCTCACCAACCAGCCAGCCAGCAACAACATCCTGTGCATGTACACGGCACACAACTAACCAATTCATTCACTCATTCAGAAAATGCCTGCCACAACCCCCAAAGCCAACCCAACCAGCACCCCACCTTCTTTTACTTGGCTCTACTTGGCACGCTGAAAAAGCCAAGTCATCTCTTCCTCCACTTGCCATTCCCCATCCTCTTTTCTCTTTTTCACTCACTAATAAACGTCATTGCTAATGTCAGTTGGCAAAGGCGCAAGACTTTTACGCAATAATTTAAAATAAAGACAAACCAAAATTGAGAATTATGCAAAATGCAAATTTTGGCAATGAATCCCAAGAAAATGGGATCGAAATCGAGTTTGGCGAGATCAAACGGTCGATGCAAATAAGTGAGCCGATGAAGCAACATCAAATACAAAGGAGAATCAAAGTTCAAATTCAAATTTGAAGGCCACCTCAACGAGAAAGCGCTCTCGAATCTGATCTGAAAAGAAACAATGAGTAATGAATTGGGAAAAATCCAATATCCAATGAAATTTCGGCGAGGGTTCAAAAGCCATTTGGAAAACAATATAAGCGAAAGTTGATATAGAATGCCAACAGAGAAATGCAGCGCAAAGTCAGAGAGATAAGTTTTGTCTTTCTCTGACTTTTTTAATAAATGTTTTCTTTTCGTTTCAGATTGTTTTTTCGGCTATGTAAAAATTTCTTTTGAACCCTCGCCGAAATGCCACATCAGTAACGGATTACGGATTCTGCATGGGAATTAAACCCGATAGACGCAAAGATTTACAGATGATGCGTAAATTGAGCGAGTGATGAATGAGGTGACAAAATGTCCCCACGAAACAAGCATATTTTATTTCAACCTTTTTTCACATAAATACTTATTTTGTTCGCTTATATTGCACCAAAAATTTGGATTCGAATTCGAAATTTTAAAATTTCCTTAGGTAGGTAGGCCAGCGGTGCCAATAAGCGACGCCGGGAAAATTTGACGAAATTTATCCAATTTTCTTTGGAAAACTCGCCATTTTTAGCGAAGCCTAGATGCTTTTTTGACTACGATCTGGCATGAGAAGCTGACTTCTACTCCCCAGGATCAAAATCCGAGTGCGCTACGTTTCATCCCCGCCGTTTCATCCCCGCGGTAAAACGAGTATATCTCCTGTCAAACAAAGAATTGAAAGCTGATATTTAGCTTGTTGGATAGAGCATGAAGAAAGCTACAAAATG
>JAEHOM010000280.1:0-13611 GCA_016433075.1 Hoplolaimus columbus | reverse complement strand
GTACTGCATTGTCCTTAAATTTAGTTTAATTAATTGAATTTTATTGTAAATTCACTGTGTTCACTTCAGGTTGCGAAGAGCCGTTTATGCATTCTTCCACATTGTCGAAAAAAGGTAAGTTATTATGATTTAAATTTTGTGAATAGATAGACCCCATCGAGAAAGTCAGAGATTTCGTATGCGACAAATTTTGCATTTTTAATCATTTGTAGTTTTGACATGTTAAGGAAAGAATGATTGGAGGCGGAGGCAGTAGCAAACATTCTGAATATGAAATCAACAAATATTTGGATCCCGAACGATTTTCCGGTCCTAACCACACATGTGTCAACGCTGTTCAGGCAGGGACAGCCCAATATAATGGTTACATCATTCATTTTTTGTGCGATAACTCCTTATATAGGCTATCGAATTGCTGCGCAGTTTGAGTTGGGAAACTTTCATAGAAATATATATCCTGAAGAGGCACTTAAGGCACTTTTTATGAAAATGCTGGATTTTACCAAGAAGGGCGCGATTGAAGAAAAACACCTCGCGCCAAATCACTACATTTTCTCAATTGAATCGGCCCAACTCGATTACGGGCTTACTCGGCACTTTAAACAATATGATGTTGCGCTTGTGAATGATCTGTATGCGGAATTTGTAAAAAAAGACAAATACATACAGGAAGCGAAAGAACGTGATTCAATTTTGAGCGGCTTATTCACAATTGATGTGTTGGCAATTGAGACAAAGGGAGGGAGCAGAAAGCGCAAACTGCCTGGCTCTGGCCGACGAGTGCAGCGCGATTTTCACTACAACATTTATCCGGGTGCCCTATTGGCACATCCTACCGATTTTCCTGACAACTATTGCCTGTTTTATTCCCTGGAGTTTTGTCGCAATAAGCATTTGCTGAGTAATGACGCATTCAAACGTTGGAAGGCGTCTGACAAAAGGCAGTTGGTGTCAGTTAACAAACTGCTAAACGCGTGTGGCATTCAAAAAAGGCAGCCATTCTATGATATTGCCAATTGTGGACGGCTGATTCAAGTAAAATATTTTTACATTTAGGAGAGCGTACTAATTGTTTAATTAAGGAATATTATGATACACTGAGCCCTGCCACATACCGAATATTTGTATTTGGGCGACATGGCAATTTCAAACCAATATGGAGCAGCCATTCTCGACATTATGAAGTGCCATTAGTTTTGTTACATGATGAAGAGGAACAACACTATGAACCTGTTGCGCATGTTGGAAGGCTGTTTATGCAAAACGGAAAATACTGCTTTCCGGTAATTTTCTTTTCGCAAACATGATATTATCATTGTGTTTTAGTGCGAAAAACCTTACCGTAGAAAAAATGAACACAGAATAACTTGCCGTGGCAGATGTATTAATTGCCAACAAATGGGTCTGCACGGAGCTTGTCGCTCAGATAGATTCTTCTGGGAAACCTGCTTAGCGTGTAACAAAACATTTACCAATGCCGAATGCTACAATAGGCATCTGTACAAGCGAAAAAATTGCCGTAGTGTGTGCGAACGCAGCAAACGTTGTAATAAATGTGGCGTTGTCTATAATGTGAAGGTTTTTTGTGAGCAGCCTCTCAAAAAATTATCCTTGAATAATTTAAGACAAAAAGAACTGAAGTTTACGGTGAAGATGACGATGCAGGTTTTGAAGGGGGAGATAGTGAAGAAGAAAGTGTCAGCCTTGGATCTATAGACACTGCTTATTCAGATATTGAGGAGGAGGGGGAGATAGAAGATGCCCATGAGACGTTTATTGATAATTGCAGAATAAACCACAAAAACAACATAATTTCTAAGATTACAAAGAAGGAGCAAAAACAGATGAAGCGACATGCACAACCAGATCATGTCTGCGGAGAAAGATGGTGGGTTATAATGCCAGTTCCACTTAAAATTCAATTTAGGTGTAAAAAATGTAAACAATACCATGCAAAAAGGCCTTGCTGGATTCTAGCACGTCCTACCATACCAAGTGTAAGAAGAATTATTGTCTACGATTTTGAGGCAACAGCATATTTGCAACCACATCCAAACCTGGCGCGCTTCCAACATCAAGTAGCATTTTTATTTTTCCTCATGTCGTTTGCCTGTTTTAGATCAATTTTGCATGCGCTTACGTTACATGTTATGATTGCATTAAAAAAGGTATTTGGAATAAGCGTGAGATGCGTGAACCTCGCTGCCAAATATGTGGTCAATTCCGCAGCTTTACATGGGCGTCATTTGACTACAATGGGAGTGAACAGCACAAGCACCAACAAGTTGAGAATGATGAACAAGTTCTTCCGGCCTTTGTAGACTGGTTACTCCACTTTGAGCAGAGAAATCTTCCACAAGGCTGCAAAAAAACTGAGACAATATGTTATGCGCATAACGGTTTATCTTTTCCATAACATTTTATTTCATAAATGAAAATTAAGGTTCACGCTATGATCACGTTTTTGTTTTTGGAGAAATTATCAGAATGGGGGGACTGAACCCGACTATCATAAGGCAAGGAAATGGTCTTCTGCAAATGAAAGTGAAGAAACACGGCCTTATCACAACCACCACCTTTCGCGATACGTAATTTTGCATTTTAAAATTAATCCTATAAAATTTATTCAGGCTCAAAATCATCCCAATCGGGCTATCAAAATTCTGCAAAACGTTCGATTTGCAAATTGAAAATGTGGAAGGGAAAAAATATTTCCCTTATAAATACAACGTCCCCGACAATTATGATACACAGTTAAACGAATTACCCGAACTAGTAAGTGTGTGTGTTGTAATTTTTTTAATTTTGCCATTCGTGCGTGTAGAAATATTATTCCCCCGGCGCGATGATGCCGACAGAGCGTGAGGCCTTCCTAAAATGGTATAGCGCAAATCGCAACCAAAGTTTTTGCCTAAAACATGTTTTGGCCGACTACTGCATCTCTGATGTACAAATACTCTTACACGGACTCGTCAAAATGAGACAAATGTTTTATGACATAACCAAAACAGAGATTACCGAATCAATCACACTTCCAAGTGCACTTATGCGTTTTTTTGTTTGCTATCTGAGCAAACATCAAGTGGCTGATGACAAATACAAACAACTTTGGCTTGCACTTACCCCCCATTTGGGCTATGTAAGCACCATCACAATTTAATAAGCTAAATGACAGTCAATTAAAGGACCCTCACGATCGGCAAAGCCTTAAAGCGCGTAAATACATAAAGTATTGGGCAGCTAAACATGGATGCAATGTGCAATTTTGCGAAAGCCCTGAGGGTGAATATGTACATAAAGGGAAATATAAGTAAGCATTGTGACACTCTTATTTTTAATAAAATTCTGATACCAGAGTTGATTGTTTGGTGCGCCGCCAACCAGAACAAAAGGATTTAATTATTGAATATTTTGGGTGCTATTATCATGCGTGTCCGTATTGCTATCGTGACGACAATAAAATTTTGGCAGATGGTCGGCCTGCAGGTGAAATCCGCAAGCGAGATGCACAACGCATTGATGCATTGAAACAAGACGGGTTCGAAGTGCGAATCAAGTGGGAATGTGTGGTTGATAAAAGGCTAAAGTACAAAGAGGAGATGCGAGAATTCTTTGACGCGTGTATTGATACCGGCCCAATTAACCTTCATGATGCCTTCTTTGGCGGTCGCACCTCATGCGAATGGACAATGGGCAGCACCGTTGAATCAAATAGAGGAAAGCAGCCAAGCGATGAAGGCCATCGGACCATAAAATACAAGGACTTTGTTTCTCTCTATCCATATATGTAAGTGGATGCTATCGGATAAGTAGGGATTATCTTGTTTTTTATAGCAATTATACTTGCTCATATCCGATCACACATCCTGTTGTCAAAGTGTATCCCGGCTATAACGGTATGGATGTAAACTGGTAGCGTCCTGAGGACATCATATGCCCGCACGATGGCTGTCAATTACGTGGAATTATCAAATGCTTTGTTTTGCCTCCTCTACATATAAAAAACAACATTCCCGCTCTGCCCTTCCGTCTAAATAATCGCCTACTGTTTCCACTTTGCAAAGAGTATTTATAAATATTTAAAGCAAAAAAATTTATATTGCATTTCAGATGTGCTCTGAGTTTTCCAGAAGGCCTCACCGATTCGGAATACAGCTGCCCCCATCGTGATAGCATGCAGCGCGGATTTGTGGTCACTACAACTAGCGCGGAACTTGAAATGGTATTTGCTGATTAGCGAGCAAGTATATGGTTGAGGATTTTGCAGGCACTGTCTGCCGGCTATCGAGTGCTAAAATTAATAAGGGCGTGGAATTGGCCGGACCCGGAGCGAGATTGGAGTGATGATCTTTTCAAACCATATGTCCGTCTCTTTATGCGCATCAAATATTAAGGTAATGTTGCAACAAAAAAGCACATAGGGATGATTTACTAAATTTAAGCATCTGGATGGCCCGATGAGTGCATGGAACAGGGCATATCGGATTGCGAGTTGGAGCAACGAAAACAAAAAGTGATCGAAGATGCATACAGAGAGACGGTCATTGCGCTTGATTCTTGCAAAATTAAGTTTAATTCCGGACTTCGTTATGTGTCAAAAATTTGCCTAAACTCCCTATGGGTATGTAATTTTTAGGCAGCGCCTATATTATAATTAATTATGATCATTTGAGGGACGTTTTGGACTACGTAATCGGTTGACAAAAAGTGTAATTGTTATGGACACGGTGATGCTAGCAGATTATCTGGACAATGACGAAATAGATATTTCAATGTGTGAGCCGCTTACAAAAACATGTTGGCTTATATGCTATAAATCGAAGGATGAAAGCGTTGTGGAAAATTGTATATAATGGGGCAGTTTAATTTTAAGACGTTGATTTTTCCTCAGATGCCTCAAACCCAATCGTTGCGCTTTACACCACAGCATATGCGCGGTGCCATCTACTCAAGCAGCTGTGGGCTCTGAACGCGGATGGAAGGGAGGATTGCCGTGTTTTGTACATGGACACTGACTCCATGTGCGCCTCTGTTTTTTTACAATATTTTAATTACTTTTCACACAGAATTTATATTTATGACACTCGATTGGGTGACCCGTTGGCTGGCGGAAGCCAGTTGGGCCAGCTCAAAGGTGCGCGAGAATTCCAATAAAAATTTTAACGCCAATTTTGCAGACGAATACCCGCACACGGACATTGTGGAAATGCTTGCAATGGGCCCAAAGGCATATGCTCTTTGGCTTCGCAATCCACATACTGGAGCAGAGCAGTTTGTCAAAAAGTGCCGCGGGATTGCGCTCGACTTTGATGCCAATGAACGGCTCAGCTATGAACGGATTCGCGAGCTGGTAACCGATACACCGCGCTATGGACGTGAAAACACCTATGAAGATTTTGAATATCGCGAAAAGAATTTTCGTTTGACGCGTGATGGAACCATCTTCTCCACACCAATTACCAAGCGATTACGCCCCACCTATTACAAAGGGGTTTTGCGAGGTCAACAAATTGTTCCATTTGGTTATGTTTCAAAATAAAGTTTACAACAGTTAATTTGCAAAATCACTTTCATTGATCCAATATTCATTCGGATAACCAATAAATTTGACAAGAAACTCCTTTCTTCCATCCTTCCCTTTTCTGGTGCGCAGCACTTTTTCAACCCGCCAAGATGTTTGGTCGTCCACCATGGTTTTAACCAACTCAGGTGCATAGAAGCGCCGCTGCACCACACTTCCTTCCTCATCCGTGCGTCTCAGGGCATAATGCGGGGGCTGGCTTGCGTACGCGCGATGCACCGAATAAATATGGTCCGAGTGTGTGGGAAAATAGCCCTTTGAAAAGACATGCCGCTCTGGAGCTGGGATGCGCACATTGTCGCCCCGCTTCAGCAACATTGCTTTACGCTTGTCCTGAAAAATGGCGGGCTCATACACCCGTTTCCATATTGTGTGCGCATTGTGTTCATCGATCTTGTTTGGTGGTAGGCCAGTTGTTCGCGATGGTGCATTGTTTATAGCGGAAATAAATTGTTCAAGCACATTAATCCAGTCAAGTCTGTTGGTGTCACTGAACCACCTATAAATGCGGCCCTTTAGCGTGCGTATTGCACGCTCGGCCACTGCCGCCTTCTTGGTGCTATGTGCCGACAACTTCTCTATGCCTTTGTCACGAAAGAAGTCCCGCATCCGCGCACTTTCAAATTCTTGTCCTCTTTATATGGATTGCGTAAATCAATCAGTGAGCAACATATTACCTGTCTGTGTACAGTTTGGCGGGCAGCCGCACATCACCGTGGCGATCACGCGGAAATTGTTTGAATAGGCGCTCAAATGCATCAATCATATCGGCCGGGCGCTTACTCTTCACCGGAACACCAAAAAAGCGGCGACTAAGCACATCGACTGCCAGCAGCAGGTACTTGTTGCCCGCATTGTGTTTTGACAGTGCCTGAAAATCGGCAAGGTCCGCTTGAACATCTGCAAATGAGGATTATAAAATTTAAATATTAGATAATATAAACCTGATAAGAACCCGGTGGGCACCGTGCGAAGGCGTTCAAAATTGATACGTCTTGGTTTAAATAGAGTATAGGTACGGTTTCGCTCCAGAAAGCGCTCAACATCTCGCCGTCGCACGTGTGGATGTTTCTGCTTGACTGCTAAATACAGAGCATTTACGCCTGCGTAGGAGCCAGGCCCGCTCGTATTAGTGTATGCACGCTCAATAATTTTGTTCAATTTGTTGTCCATTTTGTTGGTCGGAATAATATTGTTGTTGTTCTTTTTTTTGCTCCTGTGCCATACTGCCGCTGGTGTAGAGAAAGCATCATTTTGTTATAGAAGGGATCGCTTGCTAATTTATGGCGCAATGTGGTTGTGCCTACAGGTGAGCCTGGAAGTCGCCGTACAATATGCTCCAGTGATTCCCGTGTGTCGGATGCCGCAATTGGTGTTTTATATTGGCGATTGAGAATTTGCAAACCGTCCGAGGAAAGGCCAAAATGTTCTGGATCTTTTTTAACATGCTCATATAGCGTATCAATCACATGCTTCATGTATTGCTCTTTGCTGCCGCTTTTCGCAGACCGTTTTTGTTTTGGTGTTGATGGTATTTTTGGCGTCAACGGGGTTGGTGGGGTTTTTGGCGTCACAGGTGTATTCATGAGATCAGATTTCGCTTCGGCCCATTGTTCCTCATCATCATCACCATCAATGCCAATTAGTGCTGCTTGTTCCTCTTGCTTTGCTGGTGAAGTTGGCTTCACTTGCACACCGGTTGTCCCCTGCTTCATGATCGCGCTGCCAATTGCACCGGTGACTGCATTCTCGAGTCGCACCCTTAGAGGGCGCTCCTTTGCTGCGCGCCGAAGGCGCAGGTATCTGCGCAACTTTTGTTGAAAAAGCACGGCCTTTGCGCGCGGCTTAAGTTTACGACTACGTAATATGCGCTGCGCTTGTGCTCCTTCACGCTCCATTGGCATTCGCTCATGTAAATCCGCTTCTGCTGCAGGCATTGTCTTTGATGTGGTCAGTAGGCCTTGATACAGTTCTCGAGGTATGACCACAAACTTATTTGCCATTGCTTAGGATATGTCTGGCTGCCTCGATGAGCACGGGGGTAAGTAATGAAGAAAGTAGAAGACCGGAACCCTTTTGAAGAAGCACTCCTCGTGCGCGCTTCTCAGATCTGACACGCGATAGTTGTCTCAAGTGGGGTGCAAATGGTAGCAATTTTTTGCGATGCGTTTTGTTTATTGGAAATGTGCCACGTAGAATATTTGAACAAATTTCTACAAGCGAAAGAAGTTGGGCGGCGTCCGCGACGCTCAGCAACTGTTGTCTTTTGCGCTCCGATCGCGTACGCGCAATCCGGGTAAGAAAATCGAAATTGCGATAAACGCACTCGCCCACCGGTTTATGAGGAGGCGGCATTTTTTGGTACAAATACGGTGCAGGGCTCACCATCTTCGTTCGGAAAAATGTTTGTTCGCAGCTTTAAACAGTCGGGCAAATTGGCATGCAAAGAAACCTTATTGCAAATAAATAGACAATATTTAACACAAAAAAACGCACCAACAAATATCCATATGGAGAGGAACACGCTTGCTTGTATGCACTTTGAAAGAAGGACCCTTCACGCGGAAACAACTGTTGGGACAGATTTCGAATGGACAGCATATCGTTGGGTGCTCGCATAAGTAGGATAAACTGTGCATTGGAGCGTGGTACACGCATTACCTTGTCAAAAAGATTTTGTGCAAGAAAAATCACTGCAAAGTTGTTGTGATGTGATTTTTTTGTGTACAGGTCTGCCAGTCGCTTTGCCTCTATGTCCCCCATGAGGTCGTCAAGGACTAGCACAAAAGGTGCAGGTATTCGCGCTAAAAATTCATCGCTGGGCACCCCTGCGTGCACAATTATTCCGCTCCTTTCCAGTGCAGGGATCAGCGTTGCAGAGAATTCGCCGTAAGCCCAAACAATCGCTTTAGGCGCCGGAGTGAACATTTGTTCGGCGTGCTCCAGCAGCTGGAGAACCCACTGTGTCTTTCCGCTGCTGGATGGGCCACTGACAACCATGCCAGAAGGAATGGGAAATTTGAGCTGCTCGCTGTCCACAATTGGATATTCCATAATTTAACAATAATGGGGCACAAATTGTTGATTGGAGAATGGGGGATATTGTTGTTGTTGCGGTTGTTCTTGTGTGGTATCTATGCCATTCGCCAAAAGATCATGATTGTTCACATCCGCCGAGCCCATCGATACGGCACCGCCGCTGCCAAACTCCATGCTGTGCATCCCGTCCCCCATCAACTGCACGTTGAGCATCTTGTTGCGTGCACGCAGTCGAATGTGTGCCCCGTCCGTCCATCGGGCGCCCACATCGAACGGGATGTACACTTCACGCTTTAGACGATTGCACACAATTGTCACCCCGTTAGGCTGCAGCACGTAGTCTACCTCAACCGCACAGCTCTTGCATCGGGTGCAACGTCCGGGCAGATCCCATGGCAAAAATCGTGGTGTTTTGAAGCGAGAACTGTAAATTGTCATGCCTGTTGCATTGGCCACGAAATCAATTTCCGGTGGGCTTCCCATCTCTAAGCTCAATTGTCAGATTCTTCTTTTTGAACGAAGCGGACGGCTCTTTCACAACGACCAAGAGTTCTGAATGCGCGCAGAGGGATGTAATTTTGCGAAAAATATAACTGTACCGATTGGATAATATTTGCCGCAGACAACCAAACAGCCGAGATTTGGGTAGCGTAATTTGATTTTATGACGTGCAAAATAGTGTTGCTGTACCGTAAGACCTGTGAATGATTTGTGCATTTACATGCTACATGTAAATGTCAAAATCGCCCACCTAAGTATCCACTGTATGCAAATAATTCTGCAGCGCTTTGCAAAATGAGCTCGCCAATTGGTTGTGAAAGGCTTATGAATAGACCTTGACGATTCTTGTAAGCTGTACGCAGCCGCTTGCCGCGCAAAAAGGCCTCTGCACGCTCCTTGTTTCCAGGAATTCTCAGGTGGTCAGCAAGATGACTTGGTGCACACTTCGGGCAAAGTCCACAAAGACCAAGATGATTTGCAAGAGCGTCTGTTAAAGGTTGAGTCATCAAATTTCGTAACACGCCTAAATGGTATCTTTTTGTTCGATTATTGAATGAGAATTGATAAATCTTCGCTTTAAATTGGTGGTGCTAATATTTAGAAATAGTCTATTTCGCAATAGATTTAAGAATCACGTGACTATTGCATCACATGACTATTGCATAACCCATACCCATTGCGAATATTACGAAATAATCTATTTCGCAATAAAGTGGATAAAAGGGATAAGCTCCGCCCCTTCTTAGCTGCACAAAAGCGCCGTCCTTTACGCCAACCGCCATTATCACATTCACACACACACACAAACAAGCTTGCGCAATGGTATATGAAGAGGAAACCGAATATGTTCACATGCTGACAGGTATTTTCAAATAGTTATTTAGTCAAAAATATACTCAAAGATGAAACCAACAACGGGGCTAAGATGAAGCGTAAAAATGTGACGGTGGTGGATGGGCTGGAGAGCGTCGGTGGCGGTTCAGTTGCAAAGAAGAACAAAAAGCAACAGCCAAAACCCAAGAAATCAATGGATCTTGATGGGGATGGCGACGATGAAGAAGAGGAGGTTGGACAGGCACCGCCGCCGGTGCAACAGCAAAAGGACCCATTCGCAAATCCAAACATCTACTGGAAGCTTCGCTGCGCAAAGGTTTTTTTATGTTTATTAGTGGGCGCTTTGGGTGCGCAATGTACCCTTATAGTTTTGCGTGAACATGATGATGTGTCGTGAGTGCCGCGAGGAAAATTTCCGCAATAAACGCTACGCTGTGCAAGGCGAGGGCGCCGCCCGTCGTCTTGAGGTGTGCTTCAATTTCTGTGCGGACTGCGTGCAGGCCAATTTTGAGGGCGTTGATGCATGGCTACAGCTGTGTGCACGCAAACGCGGAACCTAAGTGGGCTGCCTATTGAAGTGATGATGATGATGATGATGATTTGTAGTCCTTATAATGCTTTTATATTTTACAACCAATTTATTTTTCCAACCATTATCTCACAACTAACAATGTCCTCCAACAACTTCTTCATCATTTTACCCTCAAACGTGAAAAGCGATGCAGCGAATAAAAGCAACAAATTCCGTGTTCAACTGCCGCGAAAGCTTCAGTTTGATGGCGCAGGCTGGATGGTCGGTCTTGCAAGCATCATCTACCCGAACAGCTGGGCGACAATTGGCACCACTGAAACGCAGTACATACTGCTGCTGATGCGAGATGGGCGAAAGGTTCGCCTCCCGGTCCCTAAGGGTGCCTATCATTCACCGGAGCAGTTGGAGCGCCAATTGCACGCCGGTGTTGTGGCGGAGTTTGAGCGCCGCATCCGGGCGGTCGAACAGCCCCGGAGGTCGGCCCCGGAGGTTCCGCTGTTGCCGCTAAAATGGACCGAATCCGAGCGAGCTTGGATCATGAATAGAAGACGCAAAATTGGCGGGGCGCAACAACAACAAGAAATAAGCGACACGGAGGCCCAGCTTTTGGACGCGCTTCGCCAAGTAAAGAGGGCGTTGAGAGTGCGACCACTAAGCGAAGCCGAGCAGCAGCGCTTGCGCGACGCTCGTGTACAGAGGCGGGACAATCAACCGGCACGGCCCACCTACAACTTTGACGACATCTACACCATCATGTAACTGCGAGGTCAACAGCCGCCAACAACAACACCTCAGACGCTGCCGCCGCCTCCGCCACCGACTCCGTCGGCGGTCCCTCCGCCGTCGCCGCCGCCGCCGCCGCCGCCGCCGCCGCCGACATACGCGCCGGACATGCGCGGTGGTGTCTCGCATCTGTGCGTGTACATGAATGGTGGTCTGATTGAAAGCGTTATCATGGGCGACCACTATGCACACCTGCTTCAAATCATCGCGGTTGAGGGCGCACCAGGCAGTGTGGTCCAAAAGGATTTTCTGCCGCCCATTTTTCATCATGTTATTGCGCAAGAAACTGATACAATCGATATTGAAATTCGCACGATGAGTGGAAGGTATATATTTATTTTATTGTTATTTTTATATCCCTACACCCATAGGTTTGTTCCATTTGACTTTGGCGAAGTGATATTGACTCTTCAATTCAAAAAAGTATTCACGCTCTAGCAAATGGTTCACGTCATATTTGATGGATCCAATCTGCGCCTCCAAAATAGGCAACAACAACAACAAATAGGAGCCGGTCCAATTGCACACTTTGAAGGCGTACCATTCCAGCGCGGCTATGGTGTTGCTGCTGGCGCCTTCAATGCACGCCAAACCGGACGCGGTGTTGGCACCGTGTTGCGCGGCCTTTGGCGTTACATGCGCCCACTGGTGATGAGTGCAAAACCGATTGCAATGAGTGCTTTGCGAGAGATTGGCAAGGAGGGCCTGGAGAGCGGTGCACGTGCCCTGAACGCTATTGCAGAGGGCCGGGCCATTGGCGATGCTGTGCTGGCCGAAGGAAAAGAGGGCGCACGCCGCATAGCGGAGCGAGCGGCCCAGCGACTCCAACAACAACAACAACAGAGAGGCAGTGGTAAAAGGAGGCGGCGGCGTACGCCCCGCGTCACTTTGCTACCCTCGGACGTTATCGGCAAAACTGTTCCTCAAAAGACGCTTCTAAAGCGGGCGCGTCGCGACATTCTCGGCACATATTAAAATGCTTTTTAAAAAAGTGGACGCAGCCAGCGCCGAGGCTGTCAGCTCGGCTCTCGACTTTTTCACAACACCACCAACCAATTGCTCAATCGCCAACTCTGCCTACCGTGAAAACCTGACGCTGAATCCTGTCTCATCGACCCCATTTTCATTTAAAATTCATCCAATCACCTCGCTGATTGACCTTTCCAAAATCTACATTCACACAACACTGCGCATCAAGCGTACCGATCCCGATGGCGTGGTTATACCGCTGGACGATGATGACACCATTGCGCCAATCCAATTGCCTGGCGCCACCTTCATACGCAACCTCAAAGTGCTGATCAACCAGCGAGAGGTAGCAGTTGTTTTTTAGTTGTCCTGTTTACTTGTCCTTTAGGTCTATGATTCCAACCAACTGTACTCATACAAGGCCTTTCTGGATGTAGAGCTATCTTACCCTCAGGACATAAAGGACAACTATATGACCGTTGCTGGGTATGCAAATGAGACACTCGACGGACCCAACACACCGAATGAGGAGCGACGTCGCGCGTTTACAGGAGGCAAGCCAGTGCAATACATTGCGAAACTGTCAGCCGACATATTCAATCAAGATTTATTCTTGATCAGCAATGTGGAGGTGGACATTGAGGTGGCGCCTCAGTCCAGCGATTTCATGCTGGTCCGGGACACTTCGCGACCCGAACCGGAGCTAGCCGCCGACGCCAATGAGCAGCAAAGAGCCGCTCACGCGGTACGCCTACAACAGCTGAGTGCGGCACGCGCTCTACGCAAGTATGAGCTGGAGATTGTGGATATGCGCCTGATGGTCAAAACGGTGGACCTTATGGATGGGCTCAGTTTGGATGTTGCACGCCGATTGGATGTGGAACCGGCCCGTTACGGTGTGCGCAAAACATTTCTCAAGTCAACCTTCATCTCTGGCGGTCGTCGTGACTTCAATGCCAATCTGTTCACGGAAGAGGTGCCGCGGCGTGTGATCATCGGACTAGTCTCAAAAGGCGCTTTTAACGGCCAACTGCACAACAGTCCATTCCACTTTGAGCCATTCGCTGTACGCGACATTGAGTTGAGCGCCTCCGGACGCACCTATCCCCAATATGCATACAACTTAAACTATGCGGACAGCACCTATGCACGGGCATTTCACGACATGCAAGAGAATTTAGGATTTGCGCACACAGCCGAAGGCAATGGTATCAGCTACAAAATGTTCAAGAAATCTTGGTGCATCTACGTGTTTCAACTAACAAACGCACAAGAGGATTCGGCAGGATTTGAGTTAGTGAAAGATGGTTGCACCGCTGTGCACATACGTTTCGCTGCAGAAGTGCCTCCTGATGGAATCCAATTGATTGCA
>JAEHOM010000279.1:0-13623 GCA_016433075.1 Hoplolaimus columbus | reverse complement strand
ACATGAAAATTAGACCTCAATTTTCAAGGGTTCGACCCAATACTTACCTGAAAACTGAGGGCACCATCGGATTGCCCATTTAAAATTGACCTCAGGATGTGGGCATGTCGACATCGGTTGCAGCTGAAATTGAAAAGTTGGGCTTGGGCACATTAGAGTACACTTTTTGAAAAATTAGGTTCGTTATAAAATCAAAAAAATCCGTTATTCCTGAAAAACGGACACCGGATTCGGATAGAGCTCCCTCGAAATAGGGAGTTTAATACGATGGATTGTTGAAATGATACCGAATGTATTGGAAAGTAGGATCTGAACTCCTCCTGTTGTTCAGTTCAGCTGGCTACAGTATGCCATTAGTGAACTTTTCCTTCATTTTGTCGATACGTGCTTTCGCTTATCATCTTGCAAGATTCGAATTAAACGTAATGCCAAGAAAGAGTCATTTGACGGGCCCGGCCCGGGCCAGCAGCCAGCCTGAGCCATCAGCAACGACAACCACTTTCACTTTCATTCATGCCTGCCTTATGTTTGCTGTTTGCTGTTCATTTTTTACATATTTTACATATTATTGCATTTATTTGCAAGCTACAACTTATATGTACTGTAGACTGTACTACAATAATTGCCAGGAAAAGCTGTAAAAATCTACCTTTCTCCATATTGTTTATTGTATATATTTTGTTGCATTCTCCGCATTTCATTTTCACTATCACATCAAAAAAAAAAATGAAGCGACTTCGACTCCTAACAAGATTCCATCATCAAATTCAAGCAGTTGGCACAAACTCGCAAAGATCGATCAATTACGACTGCTTCGCTGACCGGTAATTTCTCATTTCATTTATTTAACATTAATCTCTAATTGCATTCCCAATTGCAGGCACATTGGACCATCAGGTAAATCTGACACACCCTTTCAAAATGTTCATGCTATTTAGAGTTGGAGAAGCAACAAATGTTGGATTACCTTGGATTTAAGGTGCAATTTTATTATCCCATTATCTGTAAGCATTACCAGAAAAAATATGCGGAATTAAAGCATTTGTCAAATTGGCTGTTTTTCATTTAAAAAAGTCGAATTTCCGAATTTTTGAAATTTTCTCATTAAGCCTGAAAAATTAAGATACGAAGGAGGTGGGGTCTTTGGGTTGTGCAAATCCCCCTTCCTTTATTTATTTTTCTAACTTTAAGGATTTGGATACACTAACCAGCACAAATGTGCCGGAAAGCATTCGGCTACGGAAGAAGTTGGATTTGCCTCAGGAAGGTCAGGATGAATGGAGGACACTCACTGAGTTGCGTGCCATTGCCTCAAAGAACAAAGCCTATCGGACGTTTATCGGTGAATTTGGGGAAGTGATGGAGGCAGGGGCAGGGTAATAGCGAGAAAAAAAGGGGCGGCTGTAGGGTTTAGCAGTACTTTTTTTGGCTTTTAAGTATTGGATTTTAATACGCATTAGTAATTGATTAACCCCTCATTTTCCTTTAAAATTCATTCATTGAATTATTTCACAACTATATTTTATGAATTCCAAATAGTTGGAACGAAGTTCGTTTTTTTTTTTTAATTTATAGAGCTTTAATCCATTTTTTACGCGCGTTCCGTGACATCTCTTAATGAGTAATGACTGCGCATGCGGCATAATTTATTTAAAAGACGAATATAGATATAGCATATAGCAAACGTGAAAACTCGAAATTCGTGTAGATTACCTCATTATTTCTGGTCGATCCATTTAAAACAAACAATTTTTTAGGAAAGGTGGATAGGTTCATCTTTAGTCGTTTTAATAATTTTACAGATTTTGCTTTTTGTAGAGTTGAGAAATCATGTCGTTTTAGAGCTAAAAAAATGCAAAAATCTTTGACAATTTCATAACTTATGTATTTAAAATTTAAAATGACCTACATTTTAGGCATGGGCTATTACGGTATGGCGAACGGATGGGAGTTGCTGCATGTTATGATTCACAAATGATCCCATTCGCATTCCATCAGATTGTATTGTGCCGGTGGCCATCATCAAAAACATGCTCCAGAATGCGGGATGGTTGGTTAATTCACAGATCCGTCACATTCCCTTCTCTACCTTACTTTATTCCAAAATAAGCTACAACACTTGATGAATGAAACATTTATTTAATAATAAATAAATTTTATATCTTACTTTGTTAGGTAATTTATGGCTTTGTTTTCTAACATTTTTTTTTTGTTTGTTTGAAAACGGCATTTTCTCTCTAATTTTCTTTTTCGCCAAAAGGACTTCTCCCTACACACCGTACCAGGCGGAGATTGCCCAAGGCAGATTGGAGTGCTTGCTCAACTTCCAAACAATGGTTGCCGACTTGACCGGACTGCCATTCGCAAACGCATCTGTCTGTTTGTTTGTTTATAAACTTTTATTTATAATTTGACTTTTTCAACTCTTTTCAGCTGTTGGATGAGAGCACAGCCTGTGCTGAGGCTATTTTCCTGGCATTGCGCGCAACTAAACGGAAAAGTATTTAAAATTATAATTTTAATAGAATTTTTCTGAAAAATTGTCTTATTAGCTATCTTGTACGACCCAAAGCTTCATCCGCAGAACATCGCAGTGATGAGAACACGCTCTGAGCCTCTTGGCATCGAGTTCAAGCCGTTCGATGTTGCATACCCTGTTGATCTTGACACTGATGTGGCGGCAATAATTGTGCAGTATCCGAACACGGAAGGTCAAATCTATGAGAACCTGGAACACCTGATCCAGACTGCAAAACAGCACAATGTCCGTTTGTATTTGAACTTTTAGAACTCTTTTAGCTTCAGATTCTGTCAATTTTGGTCTGTGATCCTCTCTCGCTGACATTGCTACGCTCTCCGGGTGGTCTCGGCGCTGAAATTGCTGTTGGCAGTGCCCAGCGCTTCGGTTTGCCGTTGGGTTACGGCGGACCCCACGCGGCATTTTTGTCAGTGAAGGACCTGACGCTAGCACGTCAGATGCCAGGACGCATCGTTGGCATATCGAGGTTGTTGATGCCAATGGACAATGGAAAATTGATCTGATTTGAAGAGATCAGTACGGTAATCAGGCATATCGATTGACTTTGCAAACGCGCGAGCAGCACATTCGTCGGGAAAAGGCCACTTCCAACATTTGTACGGCACAAGCACTTCCGGCCAACATCGCCGCTATGTAAAATTTTTGCTGGGGAAAAAATTCAGGATGTTTCTTTTTCATACTTTTTTTTTTAAATAATACTTCTTCAATATACCATCATTTTTGATTACAGGTATGCTATTTACCACGGACCTCATCGGCTTACTCAAATTGCGAAAACCATCCACAAGGCAGCTGCTTATTTGGCAATAAGTAAGAAGGCAATATATATGTTGAAGTATGTATGTCATCAAAGGAGTTTAAGAATTGCGAGCCAACGATGTGCAGGTTGCGCACAAGGACTTCTTCGACACCGTCAAGGCAAGGCCGAAGAACATGACCGACTTCCGAGTTCGCTGCGAGCAGCAACAGATCAATGTGCGCTACTTCGATGATGGCTTTGTCGGCATATCGATCGATGAGACCACTCTGGGTAAATTGCTATATTCATTCATTTTCTATTTGCTAACTTCAGTTGACGACCTCCGAGATCTGCTCCATCTCTTCAACATTCAAGTCACTAAGGTACGTACATTATATTTCTTGAACAAAGAGTAAATGATGAAACGGTTGTGATGCATTTCAGGAAGAGATAGATGCAAACCTGAATGTGCTTCCCACTCCGTTGATTGGCAACTCACCGCACGCACGTCGTTCCTCCTTCATGACGCATCCGGTGTTCAACAGTCACCACAGCGAAACAAAGTTGATCAGGTCAATTATGTTAATGTTTTATAATACATGGTACAAATTAACTATTTTGACAAAAACAGCTGTGTAAAGGAAACAAAATCGTCTGAAACATAAAAGAATATTCGCGACAGACGAGTTTCTATCCGAAGTAGCTAATTATGATTAAATTTTTCTGATTTAGATATATGAAGCGATTGGAGAACAAGGACTTGTCGCTGGTGCATTCAATGGTGGGTTGAATGGTGTGGTTCTTGGTTATGGGTTTGGTTTACTGAACTGTTTGTGAGTTATGACTGACATCAGATTCCGCTCGGCTCTTGCACGATGAAGTTGAATGCGAGCGCGGAACTCAGTCCGGTCCGGTGCTTCTTTATGAATGAATCAGCTAGAATGCTTATATATATTTAGGTCACATGGCCTCAATTTGCCAACATTCATCCCTTCGCACCGCAAGATCAGACGAGGGGCTATGCACAGGTGAGAACTTATCTATAAAAAATATATGTTGACCACATCATCAGATGGTAGAATCTCAAAAATCAATATATAAAAAACAACTAACTCATAAGTGAAATTTTTTACCACGAAATTTGAATCTGAGGTGCAACCTTAAATGAGCTTTTTGTAAAATGATATTAAATTCATTCACATAGGTGTTTAATGATTTGGAAAAGTGGCTTTGCGAGATGACCGGTTACGACAACTTTTCGCTTCAGCCAAACAGGTGAGCTCTAAAAAAGTGATGGAAATCTGAAAATTTAGTTTTATTTTAATTTAGCGGCTCAAATGGTGAATACGCAGGGTTGTTGGCCGTTAGAAAATATTTCGAATCAAAGGATGAAAAACAGAGGAGGGTTTGTGTCTTGAATAGTTGTAATCTCCCGTTCCCCCACTCCATTCTTTCAGATTTGCCTAATCCCGGTGTCTGCACATGGCACTAACCCGGCAACCGCGCACATGGCCAACTTTAAAGTGCTTCCAGTTGAATCCGACAAACACGGCAACATCAATTACAAGGATCTATCGGCAAAAGTCAGGAACTATTTTATTTATATAGCAGGAGTAGAGTCGCATTGAAGTTGAGTGCATACATTTTAATGGGCGTGGGATCGTTGCAATTCGCAGGGGGGGTGCACTATGTGAAAATCGAGGAAGGTGAAGTGAGACTAGGAAGATCATATCATCATTTACCATCAAAGTGAGATTAGGAAAGACCTGAAGTGAGGCTAGAAAGATCATCAAGAAGCACCAAAGTGTGACTAGGAAAGAACTGAAGTGAGACTAAAAAGATCATTTAAGCACCATCAAAATGAGACTAGGAAAGACAGAAATGAGACTAGAAAGATCATTAAGCACTAGAGCACTACCAAAGGACCAAAGTGAGACTAGGAAAGAACTGAAGTGAGACCAGAAAGATCATAAATGAGATTAGGAGGATCATCAAACACCACCAAAACAGCCCATACTTTACCTTTTTTTATGCATATAATTTTTGGACTCTCTTCTGTACTAACTACAACTTAAAAATAAAAATACTTGGATGGTTAAAATGATTACGGTCAAAATTTAAAACTTTTGAATACTTGATCACGCACCGTGCCGGTAACCCAGGGAGAAGCGGAAGGAAAACAAAAAAAGAAAAAGAAAAAAAGATGCGAAAAACGAATAAAGTTTGCCTTTAGACATTTTGACATACTTTATGTATATGCGATGTCAACGAGGCACAGAGCTGTTTATTATTGATCACACGTCGGCAAGGGGGGGGGGGGTCTGACACCCCCCCCCCCCACCACGCCGCAACCGAATTTTTTCCAATGAGGTGACTACGCACCTCGCACCGCGGGTGGCCGGAACCAAAAATACATCCCTAAGAAACGCGATTCGAATTTCAAAAAATTTTGACGAATTTTTTTTCAAGAAAAATGGCGTAATTTCCCGTGAAAATCGCAACTTTTTTTTGATAAAAAAGCCATACCTTCCCGTCCGTTAAAATTAGTTTTTGAAAAAAATGGTGAAATTTTCCATTGAAATCGCAACTTTTTTGATCAAAAAAGCCATACCTTCCCACCCGTCAAAATTTTCAATAGCTATAAAACTGATTTTGAAAAAATGGAATTCTAAATTTTTTTAACCAAAAAATGCATAGCTCCCCGCCCGCCCAGAATTTCAACATATGTGCAAAAAGGAGAGAGGCATGTAAAACATGCATAAAACATTGATATCTACACGTTTAAATAGATACAAATGAAAAATGGGCACTTCGCACCCCGGGAACACGCTGACCCTCCCTCACTACGCATTTCGCAAGCCGCCTTCCGACCCCCCCTGCTTGCCGACGTATGTTATTGATAATGCTGGTTTTTCCATTCTGTCTATGACTAGTATGCAAATTGGTAACTTATTCCTAGTAATTAATCTCCAATTTTCAGTGTGAAAAACACGCGGAGGAGCTGGCTTGTGCAATGATCACATACCCGGTCAGAGCATTCAATATAAGACTTATTGAAAATAAAATGTAACAATAAGCATCAATATGTTTTATTTACGGAGTGTATACCCATCTTCATAAATGCTTTTTTAAATTTCCCGATGAATGAAAATTGCATCTTATTTGCAAAGTTCAAACATTGATTAAAAAGTTAAAAATTCAAAGGTTCAAAAATTCAGGATTCAAAAATAGTTAAAAATAGATGTGTTGGTTAGTTCAAAAATTGATTTCGCTCTATATCACCTTTCATTTACATCCTTGTCTTTTTTCCAGTCAACTCATGGTGTGTTTGAGTCCAACATCCTGGATGTCTGTCATAAAGTGCACGAATGTGGTGCGTCATTGTTAATTCTCTTTTTGAATTCGTTTACCTAACAAATAGGAGGACAGATTTATTTGGATGGCGCCAATTTCAACGCACAAGTGGGCCTTTGTCGTCCCGGTGACTATGGCAGCGATGTGTCACACTTCAATCTGCATAAAGTGTGACTTTTCAGACCAAACCTTTAACACTTTGCCATTGTTTTTTTCAGACTTTTTGCATTCCCCATGGTGGTGGTGGACCGGGCATGGGTCCAATTGGAGTCAAAGCACATCTGGCGCCTTTCTTGCCTGGGCATCCAATTGTACCAATCAATGGGAGAACCGATGGAGCAGTCAGCGCAGCGCCGTGGGGCTCAAGCAGGTCGCTACATTCAGAAGTTGAATAGGTTCGCTAATAAGACATTTTTTCAGCATTCTTCCTATCACATGGACATACATAAGATTGTAAGTTTTTTTCTCCATATTTTGTCTTTAAATTTAGTTTGTAGGATGGGTGCGCAAGGCTTGAAACTGGCCAGCCAGATGGCCATTCTTAACGCAAATTACATGGCCAAACGGCTGGAGGAAGGCGGCTACCGAGTAGTTTATAAGGACGAACAGGGAATGAATGCACATGAGGTCATCATTCCTAACTTAATAGTCCGGAAATGCCTATTTTACCATTTAAGTTTATCGTAGACTGCAAGCCTTTCAAATCGATTGGTATTGAGGTGGTGGATATAGGTGGGCTTCTGTTTTTAATTTACAAATTTCCACATTTCCTTTTCAGCAAAACGATTGATGGATTTTGGGTATGATTTTTATTTAGCATTTTCAAGTATTCTTTAAAAGAGAAAAAAATTAAGTTTTCATGCGCCCACGATGCATTGGTAATGAGCACAACAGTTATAGCTAACATAAATTGAGAACGCATATTTTTTAGGCCGTTGCATGATTGTTTGATGATTGAGCCAACTGAAAGTGAGGACAAAGCCGAGCTGGACAGATACTGCGACTCGCTAATTGCCATAAGGGAAGAGATCGAAGACATTGCAAAAGGCCATCTGCACATCGACCTGTACAAGGTTCGCAGGTGGCGGTGTGAAGCTTTTTTACTACCCTTTGGCATTTTGCTATCCAATGTTTTCAGAATTCGCCGCACATTCTGTCGGTCCTGACAAAATCCGTGTGGGATAAGCCATACTCCCGTGAACAAGCAGGATGGCCAAAGCCATGGTGTTACACGCCGAGGAAGGTGTGGCCGGACGTGGGCCGTATTGACGACTCATATGGCGACAGGAATCCTTTCTGCACTTGCCCCCCAGTCGCTGCCGAGGAAGAAAATTGAATGGGAAATGACAGATATTTATACTTTCAAAAGAAATGTTCATATAAATAACACAACAATAACATAACGACGATAAACCTGTTTCACATTCACAGACTCAAATAAGTTAAGGTAGAATAAATAAAAGTAGTTCTTCCATAAAGTAAACCGTTTGACAATCGGATCTCCCCAATTGGAATTTGGATGGATTACTCAGGCTTTTGCCTAGAAAATAAAGACAATTAGTAAATGAGGAATTTAACTAAAACACCAAGTAGGCCGGACCCTGAATATGAATCCGAACCTTGAATATTAATTTTTGGATAAAAAAATGAAAAATCTTGCTATGATTAAAATTTTTAACAAATAGCAAAAGAAACTCCTTAAAAAACTGTATTAAAATTACTTCTTTCCCACGCTAAAACTATGCAAAAGGCGATTTCCACAGAATAAAGTCGGAAAGCCAACGATCGCGAGCCATTTGAGTGTTTGGAACATGTTCAGCTTAAGCCAATAGCAAGTGTAAAGTCCAAATATTGCACACAATCCGACATGGAAACCTTTAATAAACAGAAAATATGATAATCAAAAATCAGACCATATACCAAGAGCCCATAGAGAAAATTTGATGTTGCCAAAGTTTAGTCCGATGCGCAGCCACTTAAAATAAAATAGATATATCAAAATTAAAGAGATGTCATTTACTGTATATAAAAATTATAAATTTGTAAATATGTAATTTGTAAAATATTGTAAAAGTTGTATTGTTAGTATAATCAAAATATCTAATAAGCGCCCACAAGGAAAACGCTCCCTTTTTAGTTCACAAAACCAAAAAATACTCAAAAAATCAGAAATCACTCACAAATCGCATGATTCACTCCCGAAAAAATGTCTGCTTATTATACGAGTTTGGCAAAATGATGCGCATAAATTGTTGCGCTGATGGTATGCATTCACTAAAAAAATGCATAGTTCCACAATATAAAATACTCTGGAAAACTGGAAACAATATTTCAAGTAAAATTACTACACCCAATTCCCTTTTTTTATAAAAACAAAAGCCAATGGATTATGAGATTTACCAATATAATTTATTGACTATTTATTGAAACGAATGTATACAGAAGTTTAGGATGTAATTTATATGTATGTCTGACTGCAGCCAGACAGAAGAAAATTGTATCTTTCAGACTTCTAATACATTCCTTTTCAATAATTACTGACGCCAATAACGCTTTTTTGGATTGGCAAATTTCATGGTTTTGTTTTAACAATTACATTATCGCGTTATAGTAACACACACATAAACTGTAATGTTTCCAAATTACTATATATTACATATACACATTTCATACTGTAATATTACATAAACTGTGAAAATGCAATTCGATAATCGCTGAAAAAAATTCCATAGCGTGCAACAAGCACAAAACACCGATAGCCCTGATGGTGCAATTCAATTTTAGCAAAACGACAGCCAAAAATTAACATTTACCTCCCATTAAGATTGCGTTATGTCAAATAAATAAAAATACCAGAATGAACATCAGAAGCATTGGAGCGCCGCAGATCAAAGCAAAAGCGTCAGAGACGATCGCCGGCGGACGGGGCTCTTGCTCACGGAACATATGACGGATCTCGGGCAACACTTTGTAGTTGATTTGAGCTGACTTTGGCGTTGGCTGCACATACTGTTGTGGAACCTGAATGGGGAAAAAATGTAAATTCGCTTGTGGCGCAAAATCTCAAATCTCTTACCGAAATAGAAAGGTCGACAAAATTCCAATCGATCGAATTGGAGACGTGCGGGTCGCCAAGCACAAGACGGGCCGTGTACAATCCACTCAAGCCACCAAAGTCTTTGGCATGTACCTTTGCATCCTAAAATTGTGCTATTGGAGAAATTTTTTGCTACTGCTTCATTTAAGCTTTCTTTGGGCGTCAATCTTATTAGCTTAAGAACCATATGCGGCCTAAATCTCAATTTTTCGCCAACGATTCGGTCACTGCCTTTTTTTATCTCGCGATATGTTGGCTCAAGGAGCAGCTGGTTTGATATTCGTTGTAAACGTTGTTCGTTGTGTTCCATTTTGTAAATAAACCGATTTTTATTCTAATGTGGGAAGGTAGCGAAACGTGGTGGAAGCGAAAAATTAGGTAGCCCATGCCCCACGCTGCCTCATGGATTCTCTTTTTGTGTCTTTTCAGATAATGAGCCTACCTCATTTACTGTATACAGTATCATACCAAATCGAGTGTGTATGCCTTCGTGGCCCTGTCCGGTTCCGCAACAAAAATGATTTCGCGTCCGCTTTCCGAATGGACCAAAAGAACAAACGCCTGGTGGACCGTGATTATCGCATTTGCATTCTTGTCTTTGATCACAAAGCTCAGGCGCAATTTCTTTTGTGAGTCCAAAGCAAACTTGATGCCAAGTTTTTGACCGTAAGTAAGGCTGAAAAGATGTTGCTTAAGAAATATACGGAAGAAGGAAGCTATGCCAAGTTTTCAGACCGAATCCATAAATTATTACAGCAAAAAAAATGAGTCTTGAGGTAATATCATATCGGATGAGAAATGAGATTATAACATAATCAACAATGTTTAAAATTTTAGTCATTTTAAAATAATGTTTGTTGTTTCTAGTCTGATCGTTAAATAAAATTTCAAAAATCACTTTTTGCATCATTGAACATTGAACACATTGGTTTAGAAACAGTTGAGTACTCCACGCCACGAAATACCACAATTAAAATTTTTCTATTAAATTTTTGTTGAAAGTAGGCAAAAATATGATCAATTTCCCTAACAGAATTGGTCTAAAATTCCAAAAAAAAACTTCACAAAAAACATGTTTATCTAAAGTTGGCCATTTTCAGCCAAATGGTAAACAAAAAAAAGTCGTCGCGCCGAAGGAGCGGCGAAAAATTTTCACCCGAGCCTCAATTTTTCTGGCTACGCCTTTTGCTGAAAATGGCGAGTAAGAAATATAAATTGATTCTCTGATGTCTTATAGAGTCATTTGTTATAATAATCACCTCTTAACTTCAGGATCAGCCGGCTGATTCAGGTTGCGATCAAAAACAGCAAAACGGATGTCCTCCAGAACAATCTCCTTCTTTGTCTGCTTTTTCGAGTCATCAGCAGAACTAGTAAGATGTAAAAAAATCTAAAAATGTATTATCTGACACTTGTGCATGGTTCATTTTTAGTTTAAAAAAAAACTTACTAAAAATACAATTGAGCAGCAAAAACAGCAATAAGAGAGACAAAGACGCATATTTCTAATCCAATAATGCACTAAATATAAAAATAACCCATAATCCCATAAACAAAACACAATAATAAAAAATGTTCTTAAAAAAGTTTTGAATATATCTAATGAAGACTAGATCATCTGCTTATGTTTAAAAAAGCCGTTTTCAAATTTTTTGTAAATATACAAAGGGTTATATCAAATGCCATTCCTTAACTATGCTTATGTCCACAAAACAAACTAGCATAAAAATCACAATACAAGTATTTGATAAAATGATCATCCAGAGATCAGTAATGAGCAATGCATTCAATGTTAAGATGTTAGCTAAGCTACTTTATATAAAAAGAACAATTAAAAAGTGAAAATGAGATAAAAATACATTAAAACACAATAATATCATCGTCATAGCCAATATCATTTATTCACAATGGGAGGAGTGTTTCACTTGGCCAGCGTCCAGAGCACTTCGTCCGCACGCTTGTTCACCATTCCGATCGCCCGATAGCCCAATGTAGACAGTTCATCCAGCACAACATTCACTGGGAAGCCAGTGGAAAAGCAGCCCGAGGGTTCAGCCTTCACGTTCAACTTTTGCAGCACGTAGGTGAGAGTAGCGGATCCGATGGGCTTTCCGGCAAAATGTTCACCATTGTCCACCAGACTGCACAGGATGAAGGTGGGCTTCGGTGCTTCCGCACAGATGGAGGTCCACACGAGGATGTGGTTTACGGAGGACATACTTGTCGATGGCTGACTCTCGACCGATGCCATGCCCATCCTTTCTGGAAAAAGGAAATAAATTAACGAGACCGAAAACAAAGTAGGTTTAAAGCCGAGACATATTCGTTTGGTTTTTTCCGAAGCCTAGAAATACATTATTATTTTTGAGTAGTACATAAAAGTAAAAAATTAAGGAATTTTTGTATTATTGAAAATGGAGTATACAATATAGAAAACACATTATCCAGTGAGTTCGGTATCAAATTAAAATTTTCTAGCAATTTTTTCGATTTTATGTTGCTATCTACGGAACTGGATTTATAATAAGAGACCATTTTTTGCCTTGGCGTATCAAAATTTTCGGAAACTTTCAAAGAGAGCTGCATTTTGGGAGAGGGTTGCGTTCATAATTTCTCACTCTCATCATCATGAAGGGGCTGTTGGAGGAATCCGTGCCAAACCCGAGAAAATGCATTCATTAAATTACAAGGAGACAAACCTTCACCGGTCATGGATGACCCACCCGCTTTAATGTTCCTGCTCGGCTGTGGCTGTATCCGAACGCGGATCAACTCCGTTTGTGGATTGCCCATCCCTTCAATCAATGAGCCGTTGTCAACAATGTTATTTACCATCTCCATCTCCAATTTCGGTTTCTGAACTGGGAATCCGACTTTTTACCGATCTAAATCTAATCAATGGTAACCTTTATCCTCGGAGTCTTAAAATCACCCGTAGTGCCTGCTGTGAGCGAGTTCTCGTCGCGCTGCCTCAGCTGTCCGTATTCCTGCTTGTGCTTGGACTTCAGGTGGTCCCACAAGCCTTTGGTTGAGGACCGTCGAAAGGCGAGGATGCCGTTGCACAGATGGCACTTTGCCTCTTCCGAGAGCGGGTTCTTCTCAAAGCACTTCCAAATCTGGGAATGGTTCAGGCGCTCTTTACTGTTGTGGTGGTTGTGATGAAGGTTAGGAACACCAATGCTGACAGTGGTCGTCTGCTGCTGCTGCGCAATGTCAATTTGCTCTGTTGACATTCGTTCGTTCAATCAAGCTTCATTGTTCAAAAAGGGAGGAAATTCAAATTGAATGCCTTTTTCTTCATTCAATATATGCGGATATGCACAGCACAAAAGTAAATCCAGGGTTTTCTCGGAAATTTTCGACACGGAATTTCGAAGGCCAAGGAAGGTCAAGCAAGCGATTTGTTTGATTTGTTTTTGTCTGGTCTAAATACATATATTAAAGTATTGGAACATATTTAGTTTTTTATTTACGTAGGGTTGCGCACAATTTTTCGAATTTTAGGAAGGGATCAAGGGATTGTCCACTCCCACTACTTGCCTGTGTGAGGATTCGATTGTAGACTAGACTAGTCTAATAAGTCTAGAATGAGAATGCAAATGCACAAATCACAATGACAATATTACAAATTATAATTTCAAATGATGTAATAATTAGGGGGCGGAATTATATGCAAATGCATATTTTTTTCCTGAGCTTAGAATGGCCTAATAAGCACGGAAAAAACAGTTTTACGTTGGTTTGAAGCCTCTAGCTTGACTTTTTATATGCATATTTGAGCATATTTTCGATTTTTTGTGCATATTTGCATATTTCACCATTTTCGGACTTTTTGTGCATATTTTGGCAATTTTAGGCAAAAATTTCGAAATTTTGGTCGAGATTTCCGAATTT
>JAEHOM010000278.1:0-13633 GCA_016433075.1 Hoplolaimus columbus | reverse complement strand
TGCGCCGCCCAGGAATCGAACCCAGGACCTCCTGCTTGGAGTAGTCAAGCGTGCTACCATTACACCACGGCGCCCCCTTTTACGATCATGATTTAAAATTTTCAAAATTTACTACGCTCAAGGGGTGGGTCGACCCGCCCTTTTTACATCTATGATATTAACGTTTAACGGGAAACAACATAGGGAAATGGTCATTTTGCCATTCATTATTTGTCTTTGATTTTTGAATTCTCTCAATATCACAGTCAATTATAGGTGCTCGATGCGCTCTGGGATTGTCCTCGTTGTAAGACAAAACAATCGGCAACACGTTGCACAAAAATTTGGAGTTTTCCAAAAATTTTAATTATCCATATGAAGAGGTTTTCGCTCTGCGCGGGACATTTCATAAAAAATGAGGTGAGAATGTATGCCACAAACTTAACACAATACAAAATCGTGCATACTATTTTCAAATAAATGAAACAATTTAAACATTCTACAGGTTTTATATTTTTAATGAAATAAACGAAAATGTTTGGTAAAATACAGTTTTTAGTATACAAGTATTTATTTTTTTACTAAATGTCAGAGCATAGAAAGAATGAAATGAATTAAACGAGTGTTTGGTAAAATACAATTTTCATGTACAAGTAATGTATGACAACATTTAAACTTAACACAATACGAAATTATAGAAAAAAAGATAGAAAAAGAACTTCTACGTTAGAGAAAAAGAAAATTCACCAACATCAAATCTCAAAAAAAAGTAAAATAAAGATTTCTTGTTATTCAGTCTCGTCTCAGACACTCAGACTCTATATGCCATGTTTCATTTTCTCTGAAAGCTATTTAATTAGTAATTGGATATTATAAAATGAACAATTAACAAATATTCATTGATAAGTTTTCAAATATTCAAATTGACGGTTTTAAGGCAGAAGTGGCTTTCGATATCAATGATTTTGATTTGTCGCCATATATCCATGAAAAAGCACCAGAATATCATGCGCATTACAATCTTTATGCCATAACGGTGCGTTCTTTTCGATTAATATAATCAGATTTTTTATTTAATCTTTTTTCATTTAAGAATCACAGTGGAAATTTGAACAGTGGTCATTATACTTCTTACGTTAGGAATTTGGCAAGTGATGAACGTGAATGGATGCATTTTGACGATGAGAGATGTACACGCTCAAATACTCCATCCTACTCGGTCCGTAAAAATCCTATTTGATTTGTATATGTTTATGGAATTAAATATGACTGACTGACGAAAAAATTAGCTGACAAAATCAGTTAAAGGTCATAATTTTTTCATACTTAAATGCAATATGTCCTACGCTTGAAAAATTGGGCTGGAAATCTTGGAGTCGGTTTACAATTCACATATTTTCTTTTAAACATAAGTGTCGGTTTTCAAAATCACTACACCAGCAGGCACCATGCAATTTAAATTTTACTTTACCTCATACCTTCACAAGGGGGTGGTCAGCCATGGAGCCTTTAAAAAAGCAATTTTTGTTATTTTTCGAAAAAGAATTTTGGTGTTTTGGTAAGTAAAAATTTTGGCGAAGATTGTTCATTTTCCTTAAGAAAATAGAGCATTTTTATAGAGAATTGGGAAAATTTTTCGAAAATTTTAAAAAAATTTTTGAATTTTTTAAAATTTCGGATTTTATTGCATATTTGCTTAAGAATTTTTCAAAAATCCAAAATTTTACGATATAGGTTTCAATTTCAAAAACCCTACGATTTATAAGACCCCCTCCCTTTACACTACGGTTACAATGCAGCCTTCATCCGGGTCCGCGTACGTGAACTTCTTACGTGAACTTTTGGGTGGTTACAATGGACATCCGTCACGCGGACTGAAAATCGAAGGAACAGAAGACGGATGACAAGACGGATGCATTGTAACCACCCATGACGTTTGACGTACCTCAACACTGTCTTGCAACTAGGGCTGTCCAAGCTTCCGAAGCTTCGATGTAGCTACAGTGCCAGACAAGCAGAGAAATAAAGCCGAAGTTCTATGAAGAATTAAAAATTCTTCACTAATTCTTCACTATAGAATGCCAGCAAGTGAAGAACTTTGAAGGGTTTTCAAAAGGAAATCAACTGAAAGTAGCAGGCAGACAAGAGAATCTGTGAGATTCCTTCTTTCTCTGCCCTCAGCTCTGGCGCTCACTGCCGCCTACCACGCGTGCGTCTGCTCTTGTTGAATGCGTGCGTACACCTGCAATGATGAAAAGGGTATGACAGCAACTGCGCATGAAGAGAGAAAATAATGCGCAAGCAGAGAAGGAAAGAAAGAATTTAATATACTCTAACCGAAGAACTAATGAAGAATTAACGATTCTTCATAAAACTTCACATACGCGTAGCTACACTTTCTTCGGTGAAACGACGAGAGATAATTGTAGCAACACCGAAGCTTCAGAAGATTGGACAGCCCTAGAGAAAGATAAAACTCTTTATCTCTCTGAATTTGCGCGCATTCTCTGTTGGCATTCTGCATTAACTTCTGTTTTTCAAATGGTTTTTGAATCCTCGCCCACGTATGTTTCAATGGTGCAAAAAAATGTCTTTTACGCTTTTATGTTTGGATAAAAGTTAATTCTAGGGTAAAAAAATGCGTAGATTCCGAATCTAAGCTCGATTTTTCGAAATCTATACCCTGGGCCTGGTTTTCTGAAAATTTTCGATAATTTCAATTTTCAGGAAAAGCGTTTGTTTGGAGCGTTGAATTTTCGTACCCGGAGGTTTTCGAGGGTGCTGATCACGAATTTGACATTTGCTTTCCGAAATTTCCGGTATCGGGGGTTGGTTTTCATGGCTAGGGCACGGGTTTTTCGATTTTAAAAACAACGAATTTTAGCCTGATTTTCGTTACCCGGGGGTTTTCGAAGGTGCTGATCGCGAATCTGTCGTTAGTATGCAGAAAATCCGGTAAGGGGTTGTTTTCAGGGCTATGGTACGGGTTTTCGATTTTTTTGTTGTATAAATTTGAAAAGCCGTACCATAAGCACTGAAAACCAACCAATGAAACCAGAAATTATTAAACCAATGTCAATTCGTGATCAGCACCCTCGAAAACCTCCGGGTACAAAAATTCAACGCTCCAAACACACGCTTTTTCTCTCCTCGAAAAATTGAAATTTTCGAAAATTTTCAGAAAACCAGGCCTAGGCTAAAGAAATTCGAAAAACCAAGCTCGGATTCGGAATCAGCACACTCGAAAAACCCAGAATAAAATAAAACGGTTGAGCACTTTTGAATTTTGAGCATAATTATTGAGCACCAATCAACATGAACTCCAACTGGACAACGCCAACTATCATGAAATAAAGACCAGCATTTTTTTTTTGTACAATTCGGCCAGCAAATAACGCCAGTGGAACGCGTTTATGGCTTCCAATTAATAAGGAAGATAGTGCCAACACATATCAAAATGTTCAACACGAGATAGGCTTTCAGATGAGCTATCAATCATCCCATATGGAATGGCCAGACTTGTCCTCAGTATACCACAAAATTACGCATTTTAACCATAAATCAGTATGGGTAGGGGAATTTTTTTATTTTTCAAAACAATATCATATGATTTTGGTGTCAAAATGTTCCGCATAAAACAGGCTTTCAGATGAACTATCAATCATTGTGAATCTTCATACGGAAGTTACCGAAAAGATTATTTTTCTATTTTACAGACCATAAAGAAGTTTGGACTTGTTATTTTTTCAAAGGACTTGATTTTTTCACGTTATATAATCAAAAGAAACTAGGCAAAATTTGGAAACTTTGCAACAATAAACTCGAATTTTTCAACAATAGCAAGTATTTTTAAAATGCAAATTAAGTCAAAAATGACCATTTTTCATGTTTTTTGACCATAACTTAATACGAAAGTTGAGGGTTCCTCTAGCAAACATAAAGAGGAGCTGGAGATACGATATTATTATATAGTAGGTTGGGGGTGAATGTAAGGTTTTAAAAGAGTTAGGCGCCAAAGACACTTTTTGCACCATCTATACTCAACTGGAACATACGTGACATGAAATACGAAGTTCAGGAATGAAATGCGGTTGATTAAACTTTTCGCGATTTCGTCAATTCCCTATCTGCTGTCTTGCAGCGCTCTAACAAAAGTATTTATATTCATTGGAATCCTTTTATTTTTCATACCTAACCTGATTCTTTACTCTCTGACAAACTACATGCTCTAAACACTAAAAAATCAAAAAAGTGTTTAACCTCCGCAACTTCCAGAGAATGGAAAAATCAGGTTCGGTCTGGAAGAATATAGAACTGGTTATGAGTACTGTGGGACACGTACTTCCTTCCTCCTCCATCCCTTTTTGGGGTCATTGCTCATCGTAAGGCCTCCATTTCGGGGGGGGGGGAAGATGTGCCCCAAATCCATCCACCCTCTAGCTACGGGCCTGTAAGGATCCTTCGTCACTGGGGTCGATTCCCCAGGAAGGTATCTAGGATTTTGGTCTGGGGAATGGGGTACCCATGGTGAGCGAAAATTGACACTTTTAGACCAAAAAAAAAGAAGCATTTTTCAGCCAAAAAGTGTATTTTTAGGCCAGAAAAATCAGTTTGCCCTTTTAGCTAAAGAAATTGATGCTTTTTGAGGTTTTGAGAGGTTCCGGCTGCGTCTATGCCGGCGGTGCCGATAGGCGCCAACGGGGAAAATTTCGGTATTTAGACCATTTCTGGTAATGAAATTGACAAAAATTTTTACCTAATTTAAACGAAATTTCTCGAATTTTTCCCCATTTTCTCCCCCGACTCGGGGGAGACCCCCGACTGCCGATAAAAAATTTTCTTTTCGGCCTTGGGAGAAGAGTACGTAACCCATGTACCTCCCCCCCTAAATACGTCCCTGCGACCTCCACCTTAATTCATTAACTTTGGATTCATTATTAACTTACTTTTTTGACCTCTATTTTACCTCTATCTCTATTTTGGCATATTTTTTGCCTCTAAATAGTCTCTATTTTGGCATTTTTAGGCCTCTAAAAATCCGCACCCTATTAATAAGGGACTTTTCGTAAAAGTCGAAAAACTTATCAATTAAAAGATGTACAAAATTCGATTTTTGCCGACTCAAACTATGACACATTTGTGACACACTTTTTACACATTTGTGCGAATGTCGGTTGACCCACCTCCCATGTATGATTGTATGATTGATTAACACTCCAATAGGGAAAAACTGGACTCTGGGTGGAGGGGGAGAGTGCAAACAGAGATGGGGGCAAAAATTACAACTTATATTAATCTTATTAATCATCTGACAAAAAATATTGCACAAGGCAACTAAAAATACAATTTATTTATTCTGAGTTTGAGAAAGGATTACATTGAATTTTTAATCCTTTTTGAGCTTTTGGCCAAACATTTCTTCGGAGCGGACGGGAGCAAGAAGCTGGATATTGATACATTTCTCACATTTCAGGTAAATCCTTTCTTGTGTAAGGAAATGGAAAACCCGATTTTTTAGGAATCATTGTAGATAAATTCTTTTACAAAGATCATATCAAAAAATGTAAATGAACAAAAGTATAGCAGGCACCACTTTTTTTAATCTAAAACGTTAAAAATTAAAATCATAAAATTAAAAAGTGGACAAAATATCCCACTTGATTTAAAGCGATTTGGCGGAAAAATGAGTACCAAACTACCGCAATCATGCATACATACATGCATGTGAACAGCAAAATGCAGACATACTTTTTTGAGTTCAATATTTTCTTTTCTTCTGTCCTGTGATGGTGGAAATTTTCAGCAAAACTTTCATCGCGATATTCTCAAGATCGAGTTTGAGCGCCGTGATCCAGAGTCTGGCCCAGAGGGGATAATTTCGGAGGTACAAATAATAACACCAAAAAACAGCATCTGCTGATTATATTATATTATTCTGGATTATCCAGGCAGCTTTTGCAGAACTGTTGATGATCCATTCGGACTTGTCCGAGAAACGTCAGAAACGGATGATGAAGCGAGTTCGGAAACGGTATTGCAAGGACGTTCAGGACAAGAAGGTGCATTTTTTTGGGAAGTTTACACAGCTATTTACGTATAATATAACAAACCATTTATTGTTAGAAAAAAGCCAAAGAAAATGAGACCAGAGATGGGTTTTTTTTCAAAAACATGAACATTTTGCAAATTAAGTCTCGGATCACCTGCTGTAGTTGTAGACGAGGTCATCCTTGTCCTTGTCCTGATTGTCCCATTTGTTCGTTGATGTTTCACATGTTTCATGTTGATGTTTCACATGCCAGGAATAAGAAAGGGTCGTTTCGGGGGCAACGTAGTCTAATGGTAGAACGCTTGCCACACGGTAGAACGCTTTAATGGTAGAACGCTTGCCACACCACGGCGAGAGGTCCTGGGTTCGATTCCTGGGCGTTGCATAAATAGGCCTGTTTCCATTCGTTGTTGTGTTGTCGCTGGGCAGAGAGAGTACAGAAAAACGAGAGTAACCCAGCTGGTCGCTGGGTTTTGGGTGTTTCCATTCATCGCGGGTCGCTGGGCGTCGTCGCTGGCTGGAGCTGGGTGTTTCCATTCGATCTTTGTTCTTTGTTGTTGGTCGCTGGCATGAATGTTTCCATTCGTCCGTTCGATCGCTTCGACCAGCGTCGCAGACGAATGGAAACGGGTGTTTCCACTCAGGAACAACTCGGCCAGCGACCAGCAACCAGCGACAGCGACGACATCGAATGGAAACAGGCCTTAACCCCCAAAGTAAATGTAGGGCTCCCGCGCTGGTTGCGTCACCACTTCAGTGTGGCCGCGGAGTCAGTGGCGGTTTTAGGGGGGGCTAGGGGTCGCGCGCCGCCCCCTCCCCCATGGCCAAATCTTAAAATAAATGACTCCACTGCGCGGAGTCATTCCTCTCTTGCACTTATGGAGGACAAAAGACCAGCAAACTTCTACACACCGTCACAGAAGAATATCATTACATCGTTAAAAGAGAGAACGGTTGTGGCTACATTTAATTTTTATAGAAAGGGTTGTTTCCATAGGGAAAGAGTGGTGGACGACACATCGCCCCGAATCGTAGAAGATTGGCAAGGGGAGTAGGGGAGGAATGTTTAAAGGGGAGGAATGCTCCGGAGCTTGAGCCGGAGCCGAGGTTTGAAAAAATCAGAGTTGGAGCCGACGGAACTCTGGCTCCGTTCCAGAAAAGTCAAAAAGTTGCTCAGAAAAAAGCAAATTTTTCGAAAAAATTTTCCGAAAATTTTCAAACATTTTTAAAAACATTTTTATTGGCCAAAATATGAAATTTTTGCCAAATTAATGTAAGAAAATGACTTGTTTGGACACTTTGAAAAATTTTTGATTTTTATAAAAATTGTTTTCTTAACGATTTCTCGGGGCCAGCTCCGGAGGAGTGCGGCATGTCTTACTTACATACTTTGGTGCGGCTTCAAAAAATAAGTTTGGATAACGAAAAACAATTTGAATCAAAAAGAATGATAAAACAATGCAGAGAAAGCGAAAATAATTTATATCTCTTTCTGACCTTGCTGTGTATTTGTCTGATTGACATTCTATATCGTTTAAAATACTTTTTTGCTAAATGATTTTGAAAAATCATCGCCAAAATAATCGACAATAATCCAGAAATCAGAGTGAATATAACCCTTTGTTGTGGTCAGGTATAGCCCTAAATCTCTATCTTCTCTTTGCATAGAAAACGGGTAACTTCATCCTGATTTTAGGTTAAATTACTCTGATCCAATTCATAGGTGTCCGAGGGAGGTGATCGGTTTGCGGCCTGCGAGGTGCATAATGGGAGGTGGTCATCAAGGGGTATTCACAACAGGGGCGCATCCAGGATTTCGGCATGGGGGCACCCATGCAGAGAAGGTCCATACACTGAAAAATTTTTCGCAGCGCCAAAGGTGCGGCGCAAATTTTTTGAGAGGATTATAGTGTTTTGGACCAAAAAAGGCATTTTAACAGCTAAATAAGGCAGATTTTGGTTTTTTGGCTTGAAAATCAATTTTTGGATGTTTTGGTGTCGTCGGTAGGCGCCGCCGGGGAAATTTTGGCGCCAAATTCCTTAAGGAAATGCGTCATTTTTTAGCGAAAAATTGCGAAAACCTCCCGCTCAATTCCAAAAGTTTTTTTCTTTTGTTCAAATTCTGTTCGGACAGCAGGCTATCTGTGTTATAACAGAAAGTCTGATGATGATGATTTGCTGTTGTTGTTGAGTTGCTGTCTGTATCAAGGGTGGACGCAATTGAGTTCCAACAATCAGCAAGCAATCCACCATTGCTTCCACCCTTCTGTTTACCTAATTCAGTTTGGTCCTTTTGCTTGTTATTTATTATGTCCAAAAGAATGCTTATCAGGGCGTTTCCTTTGGGGAAGTGGACGACTTCTTCGCCTTCATCTACCATATTGACAAAGTCGACCTGGCGCTGCATTTCTACAAGTTGGCTGGAAAACCCTTGTCAAAACAATTACTTCAAGTAAAACCACTGTTGGAAGCATATTTAGCATTATCTAAAACAAAAAAAAAAGTTTTCCAGCGCGTTGCTAAGAAGATAACTGGAGTTGAGCTTACCGACGTTGTTGTGGACATTGTTGTTACACTCTTCGATGAGAACGGGGTCAGGCATCATCCTGTTAATTAGCAAGAACCAATAAATAGCAAAGAGTGTGTTCTTCGTTTAGGACGGAGAACTGTCACAGCGTGAATTTGTGGGCATAATGAAGAAGAGGATGCAGCGTGGGCTGGAACGACCCAAGGACACGGGTCTTGTTCGGATGCTGGACGCATGTTGGCAGTGCGGAAAGGCCCAACTCGGCACACTGTTGCCGACCGCAATAACTGCCGACCGATGAGAGAGAAAGAGCGATGCTCAAAAGCTGGGGAAGTCAAGCCAGCAGCCACCTGTGTTTGTACTTATTATGTGAATGAATGTATTGTCCACGCATGCCACAGCACCATCTCTGACATGCGCAAAAGGGGTCTTACAGTAAAAAGCGAAAAATTAGTGGGACGCGGCACATAAACCGACACTAACCCCCCCCCCCCTCTCTTGTCCGTGTATGCTGTCAAAATGTCCATCAGTTTGTGCATATTGTTGGCTCAAAAAGGGTCAGTCAAAAAAATTTGTCAAATTGAATGCAATGCTGCGCTTGTAGCACACATAATGGTTGATTTTCGACAATAATTGTAGTATAAAGTGGAATAAAAATCTGAAGAACAGACATTTGGAACCAAAAAATGGCGTTATTGGGTGGTGGTTGGGGGGTGGTTCTGTATGTATTTGTAATCGAGGGTCCAACACGTTTCATCCGATGTTCAGCAATGTTTGTCTGACCGCGCCCTGGACTAGTCGTTCCGCGTATTGCTCGTCCAGTTTGAAGTAAGTCTGCACCCGAATGTAACGCTCGTGGATCGACAATCTGTGTTGGGAACAGAAGCTAATCCATTAAAGTGCACACGAAAAACAAATAAATTTGGAGAAAATTGTTGTTGGTTTGGGATTTTGCTGATTTTTGGTATTCCATATTGAGGGACTTTGGGCTGCGTAACACCACTCCGCGCATCGATGGTAGCAGAAGACCCATCTGGAGGATTTCGGTGAGCAGCTTTTCGAGAAATTCGGCGCCGAAAAGACCCAAATCGCCGAAGGTATTCTGAAGGGGACAAAACACTGTTAAATTAGTGGTCAGAAGGCAGGGAGGGACATGCCAGGGTTTTGCCCTGTTATTAGGCACACATGCGGGAGAAACATGGGACCAAACGGTCAATTTGTTTAGGGAACCCCCCCCCCACCTTCGCCCCCCTCAGATCTTTCCCTTCTCTCGATGCCCGTAAATTTTTTGCCAAGCAATGGGGGAGTGGGCGTCCCCAGCTCTCTCTGGGCACGTCCTTTGCAGGAAGGGGAGACTACGAGCCTGGTCCACATCGCGGACATTCGTCTCGATCAGCTTGAAGTCCAGGTTCTCCACAGTCGCATTGCCGAGGATGTGATTCTTCTGGAAGGTCGGGCGGGATTGGAAACCGTGCGAACACATTGTCACCTCAATCCACAGATGCACGTTGGAGGTCAGCGTGGTCTCGGAACGGAGCACCAGCTCCCTCCGTTGGGACGAATTGTTTGGGCGAACGAACTGCAAAAATGCAACATGGCGGAGAAGGGAGGGTGGAGGAGGGAGGGAGAGAGGGACAGTGTGGGCACACAGGGGACCGACTGACCAAGTCCATCTTCCCGTGCAGTCGGAATCGAGCTCGTCCCTCCACAAACACCATGACGGGTGCCTTCCTCGCGGAAAAATAAATTTCGACCTGAAAAGTCCCTGCACAGAAAAACTTTTTGCAGGAAAGCAAATGGACCTGCCGGTCAGGAAACTGTTTGCTAAGGGAGCCCAGGTACTCGCCGATGCAGAAGCCGGTCGTGCAGCTGCTCAGCAACACATCCTTCAGCTGTGGAGACGACTAAAGGGGAAGGAATCCCTCCGAATTCAGCCAAAATTTACCCATAAATCAGGTGAAAAAAGGTTGCGGTAAGATGTGAAAAAGAGACTGTCATCGCGTATGAAAATCAGTTAAAAATGGGAAATCCGCGAAATTGGAAAACCACAATCCTTAAAATTGAAGAACCATTGGGAAAATGGAACAAGTGACAACGAAACGGCAGCACTTTTTAAATTTTCAATGATTTTCAGTTTAATTTTTTCAGTGCAAAAGCCCGGAATTAGTTTCGCCACACAGTGTTCAGGGGACTATTCGAATTAGTCGACGACATTGCATGTTGAATCAACCCCCTCTTTTCCTTCCTTCCACTCACTCACTCACTTCCGGGCCCACCAACACATCCATATACTTCTGCCGGAATGCGTGGTAGAGCATCGAGTTGGCGATGAAATCTGTGCCGAAGAATTCGGCCATGTAGATGCCTGGAATAATCCGGGTTGGGTATTATTCTTTCTTTCGGGAAAAAAGAAAATCGAATTGCCCTGAGGTTGCGGTATGATAACGTTGGGCGGCGCAAATGGAGTTTCACCGAGGCCGCCAAATGAGATTTCGCCACGCGACTTCATCAGAACGGTGCCCTAAAAGCGGAAATTCGAACGGTGTAACCAAAAGTTCGAATAGTCAATGAGTAAGTAGAATGAATCTCTCAGAAAGGATTCTCGGTTCCATGGACATTGGAGGTGGGGAGGGGGAGAAGGGACACCAGCCTGGCTGACGAAGGGGTCGTCAATGAGTGCAAAGTCAAGCACCAAATTCCTATTGCGAAGCTGAGAGACAAAGTTGAGCAGAGTGAAGTTTCGCGGCACACTCAGCTTCTTCGGAGCGCTGATTTTTCTTCAGAAAGTTCACAAAATTTGTTCTGAGACCTGCTGAGTTCCAAGTGTTTGGTTGGCTGCGGTTCAGGTGCAATGCCAAAGCCGTTTCCGATCAGGTCCAAGTTTTCCTCGTTAATGCGAACCTGTAGATTTTGACCATTTTATTTTAAATCAGAATGAACATCATCTCCCCGTCTCCCCCCCCCCACTCCCACCTTCAGAGGCATTGTGGCCAGAACGGCGTTCATGTCCCCGTTGATGACACCTTCAATCATCTGACAAATTCGCTGCTCAACGGTCGGCTGTTGTTGTTTGGTGTGTTTGTGTATTTTATTAGGGGGAGTGTCACCTTAAAGTGGGCGATGAGGAATGCCTTGAAGGTGTCTGAAGGGAAGACGCAGTGGGCAAGGGAATTGGCACGTCGTGTTGGGGGGGGGGAGGGCGACTGACTGATGAACAGGTCCGTGATCACTCCGCTGTTGCGCACGCTCAAGTCCACGTAGCCAACAGCCGCGCGGCAGAACAACAGCTGCACTTGTGGGGAACCACTTGCGCTTCTTCACTATGCAAACAAACAAAACGAGAAAAATGGAAAAGTGAGATTTGAACTCAGTCAATTTTATCACACTCACTTATTGAACATCACCAAACAAAAAAGCCAATTTTATATTTTTAAGGCTCATTAGTATTCCCACCTTCCTCGAAGGTCGAACCTCTTTTCTTTATGAAAAAGTGAGCTTTATAAGCCAAAAATTACTATTTTGTGCTGAATTCTTCATTTTTTTCCGCCTTTTTTCGCCTGGGTCCCTAAAAATATTTTCGCATAAGAAACCAGGAATTTTGCTAAAGGAAATTGGAAGGTTTTCGCCTCGAAGCCCCAATTTATTTTAGCATTTGAAGGAGGATAGTTCAGCAAAGCCTACCTGAGCATCCGAACCGAAATTGTCAGACCCAAGTGTCCGAGTAGTGCTTCGAACTCGCCTTTGTTTGTTACATTTGTTACAGTGTTTAAAATTCGCATTTTTGAATGCCTTGAATTGGGACAGAAGGAAGCAGAAGGGCACCATTTAATCGGGCGTCGAAATTGCCATTAGACCTTGGAATGGCAAATTCCCCCAAATGATTTCTGATGAGTGCATCACGCTCACGTGTACCTCAAGTGCATTTTGGACATTCGCCAGGTGAATGTGTCGGGGGTGACCAGGTCCAGTGTGTAATCGACCGGTGGCCAATACTTTGACACGTACGCGTTGAAGATGGACACCTGCAGAAGTGGGCTTGGGCAAAAGTTGGCCGAACTTCCAACAACCTGTCCAGCATCGATCGCTTCCGTGATTGTCGGCAAGCTGATGAACGGAGAAAGGACTGATGAAGATGGACTCACTCACTCAATGACTGTCCTCCCACCTGATTTTGAGTATTTCGTCGTTGACCACCTTCATCCCAATCTCGCGCAGATAAGCCAGCCCGGTCGGCATCAGCCGCACGAAGATGCCCGCGTTGCCCGCGTTCGTGTTTTGCTGCCCAAATTTTTTTAAATTTATTTTCCGCAAACCGCCACTTTCTTTGTGTTTTTGATTTTATTTTGCCAATCGCTCACCAACCAAAAGAAGCGGTGAAACATCCGCCGAAGAAGGGAGTGCTGCTGATTCGCGAGAAGCGTTGTGACTGTTCGCGGATGCGACTGTTATCGCCGCATCCGCGAGCTGTTGACACTGGCACGGGCGGATGGTCAGCAGCAGCAAGCAAAAGGCACCGCGGACAAGCGCAAGCCAAGTTGGTGCCCTCGTCGAGGCATGCGCAGTCCGCATCTTTGGCAACACAACCGAACAGAATGTTCGCTGCAAGTTTGAATGCCCTAAAAGCGCATTAATCGATCCAAAAATCCATTGGTGCTTTGAGGTGGAAGGGTGGGGGGGGCTTTGGTTAACACTTAACACTTAATCATTTTTTAGGTAACACTTCCGACCCGCTGGTGTAGCGACAAACAGCCCGGGTGCAATTCTTTCTCGGCGCTGCCTGAAGGTGTACCACAGAGATGCTGCTGCGCTAAAGCCGTCTGTCTAACAATTCTTCCTAACGTAAGCCGCTATTGTGACTGCTGGCTTAAGCCAGTGCAATCGATGACGAAAAGCAGGCGGATAAGAAACAATTTGGGCGAGGAGGGGGGAGGGGAGATGAGATTTGTGACTGTATTGGTTTTACGAGAAATTATTGCAGTTGGGTTGCTCGATGGTTGTGGGTGGATAGCAACAGGTGTACATTTCCGCGGACTGTGAAGAGTGAAGCATGGCGGGGATTTTTGCGGTTGGAGTGGGAG
>JAEHOM010000277.1:0-13641 GCA_016433075.1 Hoplolaimus columbus | reverse complement strand
AATCTAGACTCAAACACGCTCAAAGAAACTGTTTAAAACATGTAAATATTGTATTTTTCACATAAATATTTATTTTTTGCTTAAATTGCGCCAAAAAAGGCTATTTTTTTTTGGGCGCTTAGATTTCAAAAATTCAAATTTTTTTGTGTAGATGGGCCGGCGGTGCCGAAAGGCGCCGCGAGGCAAATTTTTGGAAAGAATAGAGCATTTCTATAAAGGAAATTCATTATTTTTACTATACCGATTTCTTTGGTTTCCTATTTAATTTTTCGTTTTTTCTTGATGGAATAAGCACCTTTTGTTTTACATTAAAAAATAATTTTAGAATTATAATGCCTTTTGTTAGAAAATCAATTTTTTACAACTATTAGAGATCTCGACGGGCGGGGAGCTATGGCTTTTTTGATTAAAAAAGTTGCGATTTCCACGGGAATTTTCACCATTTTTTTCAAAACCAGTTTTTTTTACAACTATTAGAGATCTTGACGGGCGGGAAGCTATGGCTTTTTTGACCAAAAAATTGCATTTTCCACGGGAAATTTAACCATTTTTTCAAAATTTTGAATTTTATTTGGACCCCCCTCCCTGACCCCCTTTGTTTATCTATGAATTATAATAACATATGAAAGCTTCATTTTAAAATTTCTTCAATCGTTATGAGTAAATAAGGACAGGACGCAGGACTTCTATTACCTCTTAACTTTGTGCATGGAATACAATTATAATACCACATTTAAATAATAAGCTGCATTAATTTTTTTCTTTTTATTTTTATTCCATTTCATTTTTCTTATTCACTCACTCACTTGTACCAACTCTGTGGTTTCTTTATATTAAATAATTATTTCCTAACTTCGTTAAAATTGTCTATTCACTATTCACAGGGTAACTTTGCTCGGCGATCCAGTCCACCAGCGTGCTCTTCACGTCTTATTGCTGGAATTGCTCGACAAATTCTCCGCCGAACATTTTAATGACTACTTTCACTCATTAAGCAATCAACTGGAAAGGTCATTGATGTAGAACTGTAGGACACCATTCCAAAATCATCAATATTACAATATACCATCATTCTTCCATAGACCTCACGAAAAAATAATAATCAAAATTTACTCGCCTTTTTAAAATCTATATACAACAATATCTCAAAACGCTTTACTCGCTTTTCTAAAACTCTTCTCCATCCATCAGACGGTTTTCATGAGTTCATGACGAACTTAACTTACTGAAACTTACTTTTTTACTGAAAAGAATATTTTATGTAAAAAATATAAAAGTGTAAATTAAAAACGATGGAATGAAAATGCAGTGATTGTTTCTTTGATCCTTCATCATAAACAGATTGGACATGTTATGCGAGATGCTTCACATGTTCCGTGATTTGTTGCTTCGTTCTCCGATCCCACCTGAGTGGTGCCAACTGCAACGCGTGCAGCTGCGTCTTTTCATAAAACATCTACGATTCGCCGCCGCTTTGTGTAGGCGCGACTTCGGAACTCGGGCAACCTTCGACGCTGGTGTTTGGTGCGAATGTATGCTCAGTTGTCTTACGCTGGCAAAATGTGCAGCAGTTTCGCCATCATCGACAAACGCGTTAAATAATGACGATGACAGTCGAGAAAGAGAGCATCAACGAATGACTTTGTCACATGGTAATCAACTGAACTTTATGTAACTATCAAGGAGCTCCACAGAGCAGTGAAGAATATTGCTGTTGTTAGCGTAAATAGGCTACCTTTTTGGGTTACCGGAAATTTGAGGACCGAAATTTGAGGACGGATATGGACGCGTCAAAAACATGTACGCGCAAAAGCGTGAACGTGTCAAAAGTGAGTACGTGGTTGGCTACTTGGCTATACCAGACCGGGCAACCAGCGGAGGAGAAAAAACGCATATGCGTCAAAAGTGCGTACGTGTCAAAAATGCGTACGTGGACGGCAAAACCGAAAATTTTGCAAAAAAGGTGAGGAAATAATTTTTTAAAAAATTTCAAAAAAAATTAATGTTTTTTCAGAAAAAAAATCAGAAAATTTTCTCAGAAAAAAGAAAAAATAATGTGAGATTCGTGATCAGCGCATAAAATTACATAATATAGTGTCATTTTTATAAGATTTGTGTAATGTGGAAATTTTTGTCCTATAACGAAAACTACAAGAATTTGTCGCCAACTAACATTAACTTGTATGCTTCGTGTGGTTTGCATTGCAACTGAAAAGTTTCGACCCGAAATGTCATTCTTAGGGATGCTTTTTCAATATTGAAATACCGATTCGAAAAAATCGGTTTTGGTACGGGTATCGGTACCACTACCGATCGGTAGTGCCGCAGTAGCAGGAGCATAATTAGCGGGGGAAGGGGGGGGGAATTCCCCTCCCGAACCGCGAAAAATTGTGAAGAAAATAAAATTTTCGAAAAATTTATCAGTAAAAATGCAAAAAAAAAATTGGATTCCCCTCCCAGCCCGAAAGGCGAAAAAATTTTCTGTTACGCCCCTGCGCAGTAGTACCGATACCGGCAAACCCTAGTTTGCAGTGGCGTATTAACGTCTTAAGGGCGAAACTCGTAACAATTTAAAAAAAATGCATGGAAGGGACGTTCTGATTCTGATGATGCCTACTCGATGATGTGCAATAAATCCGTATCCATCCTCAAATTTCGGTTCTCAAATTTCCGGTCACGGCTTTTCGCGTTATAGCTTGGCGAACGAGGGGGAAGGAAGTCCACTGCTTTATTCATTAACCAAGGTATGGGTCGGGGAGCGCAAGTCGAAAAATTCTCCTTTAAAAGTGGATAAAACAGAATTCTGAAATTTTGATGGGGATATGAAGATGCAATAAAAAGCGAAAAATTAGTGTGGGACCGCCCAAAATCTGAGCTTACACTACCTTTACCAGTTAACCCAGTGAGTAGTGAAATTGCTGAAGATGACTTTTGTTTTGAAGATTGGAGATATGGAGATACCTTCCAATGTGCATCCCTCTCAGTTCCTACAACTGTTTCTTTTTACGAATCCCTATATTAATCCTCTTATCCTCTTATTATTGGATTATTGGCTTTTACATCTTCATCTTTTCTTTTTTTATATACATATTTAATGTGTATATATAGTGTAGAACTGGGATTTTCGATCGGTACTGATATCGGTATTATCGATTTTTTCAGAAGGCATTTTTGTGCACTAAAAAATTCAAAATTCAAAAAATCAATGTATACTCCTTGTAAATCTTTACAAATAAAACAAATTTATTGATTCTCTTCAAATGTTCTTCCTCAAGCACGATTTCAAATGGACCCTCATTTCTCTGGTTGAACCATGGCTTTTTACTATAATTTCAAATTTCCATACATAGGCAATGGGGGTCGACCCACGCCCTCACCTCTCGTTCGTAAACTTTGAAATTTGAAATTCTCGGTTCTCGGGTACCTTTTCGTAAAAACTAAAAATTTATCAACCAAAAATGCAATAAAATTAGATTTTTTATCGGCGCTACTTCGATTTTTCGGTGTCACCTTATGACCCCTTCATACGTCTTTCGGTCAATCCCCCCCCTTGCCTATGTATGATAATTTCTTTATTGCACAATTTGCATTTAGCTTTTTTGTCCGTTCCCTTGTCGAAAAATTCCTAAAGCTCAGACATTTTTTTCTAATTACGTTTATTCAATTGACAAATGCACATTCTTATATAAAATTATATTTTCTTTCTTATATAATCTTATATAAAATTTATCATCAAAAAAGAAATAATCTAACAATCTTTATTAAGTAATAATCGGGGAGCTACACTCAGGACATTCAAATTTTATCTAAATTTTCCAATTGGATTGTAATATTTTTAAAAATTTCGACCGAAATGTCATTCTTATTAGAAGTGCTTTTTCATTACCGAAATACCCATTCGAAAAAAATCGGTATCAGTAATACCGGCTCCAGGAAAAATCGGTATCGGTATCAGTACCGACCGGTAGTATCAATACCGCTTAACATTAATAAGCAGTTCAATAGTTGAGCTATTAATGGTTCCATAACATGTGTTAAAGCCTTGAAAAAATAACATTGAAATTTTTTCTCTTTAAAGATGGCTCAGCAATATATGATTCATCATTTATACACTCCATTTTTAACGGACTGACACTATTCAGTGAGCATGCCGCAGAAATACTCAGGTTATAGTTTTTTTTTTACTTGCTCAATCGATTTCATCTTTTACAGATCACTTTGGTTCTCTCTTTTACCTGAGAATAAGATCCAGCTGATGTCTAACATCGTAGGACCTGTTCTAGAGGTCCATTTTTAATCTATTATTTACGGAATTTTATCTTTATTCATATTTTATACAGTATGACAATATACGAGCGCGCGATTTCGTTTATTATGCTAAAACATTGAACTTTTTAGCTTAATGGTAAAAAATACAGTGGTTGACAAAAGTAATGGAACATATTTTTCGAAAAAAAAATTCCATGGTTTCTCTTACAACCAATGATGCTTATATTATTCCCAATTCTACACTCTTTCTATCCATACTACGATATTTCGATATTTTAAGTAAATTCTCCTCAATTTATGCTGCAATTAATGCAAAAAACCGCTTCTCAATCCGACTATAAATAGATTTTTTTAAATTAATTCTACCAAATTTGAAAAAAGCGCAATTTTTGCTGTACCCGCTGAAATGGCCGTTTTTTTGTATTAAAATACCAAAAAAAACCCCCCGAAAGAACTTATTAGTTTTAACCCAATACAATCGTGTTCAAATTTAATATGTCAAATAAAAACATAATGTTGCCACTGGAGAGCAAGTAAGGTGGCAATTACCTGTGTTGAGACCGGGGACAGAGGGGGGTGTCCCTAAGTACTGGACGTGCTGAGTTGAAGGTCGTGATGAGCACCCACGCACACAGAATAAATGTGTTTATTTGTTCGGCTCAAACTTGGGTAATTAAACCCCCCAAATGCCTTAGCCGTTGGGGGGTCTAATTACCCTCAGATACAAGCAAAGGCACGTGGAGGCAGAAGGGTGGCCCAACGAGGGAGATTGTTGGACCATCCTATACATTAGCATAGTATGGAGTGAGTGAATGAGTGAATGTTCATTATTAGAGTAAGTGAGTGAGTGAGTGTTGGTTAGGGAATGTGAGTGAATGGATATCTGGGATGAGGAAGCCAGTAATGGGATTAAAGCATTAAAGCAATTAATCAGATTAATAACACACAAATACGAAGTGGCAAATGTTATGTGTTGTGTGTATGGTAAGGGTGAGAGGGGGGAGGGGAGGGGGAGTGGTGTGTATGTATGTTGTGGTTGTAATTGATGTATGGGTGGTGGTTAAAATTTGATGGTTATGGTTGGAATGGTGGTGGTGGGTGTTCCCCCCTCCCCCCCTCTTAAGCCCATAAGTATGTATGTAATGGAAGGAGGGGGGCTTATTAGAGGGTTATGTGCGGTGGAGGGAGGGAGAACAGAGAACTGCTGTTGGTTGTGGTGATGTTAATGTGAATTGGTTGTGTTTTGGCACAACCAACAGCAGTTAATACGCAATTTACCAATCAGTGGTTCATCAGCAGAGGGACGGAGAAAAAGCACAATTTTGTGCAATTCTTTCAATGTGTGTATTGACTGATGAAAATGAGTGTGGAGAAAAGCGTGAGGAACAAGCGAACAAGCTGCCGCCGGAGGGTGAATCACCATTATTTTTGGTGTTTAAAGACAGGCGGTGATTCGCCCCTCCGGCTGCTCGCCGCAATCAGCAATGTGTAGGAGGGGGGGGGGGGCGATGTGCACATTTGCCTACGTCGTCACTCTGGTTGACGACACATAAAATGGTTTTCTAAATACCGAAATACCTATTAATACCAATTTTTTGGAAGAGTTGTCAGCTTATGGAGGCAAAAGGTCGAGTAAGGGTCGAATAAGGTTTTTAGGTGTTAAAAGGATAAGGTGGGAACCAACAGCAAACTCTATGGCATCAACTGTTTTGCTAAAAGGGGCGATCGACAACAAAAAGTCAATGGATGATAAAACAGTGATGTCATCCTCCCTTCAGATGGCCTTCGCCGGAAGTCGACTTTGCGAGCTTGCCATTCCAATTTTCGTGGACATGTTAGCTACTGAAATAAAGATGGAATCCCGCAGTGATAGCGCCGTAGTGATGCGAAAGAGAATCAAAGACTACTTACCAATGCGTAATTCATGCTGTTTTTATTCTTTAGGCTGATTTTTGGAGATATGGGTTTTGTACGATTTTAGCGTGGAATACTACGATATTTCGACTGTGGGAAACTGGGTAGAGGCTGCACTAGCTGTAGGATGAACAGTTAGCGTTGAATATATGACGAGTTTTTTCTCATTTGAGGAGTTTTCTCTAACTAATGTAAGGATGGTAAAATCAATTATAATTTACAGATGTTAGTCGAAAAGACCGTTTCACGGAACTGTTCATCCTTCGGCTGGATCCCCTTTTGGATTTTGCCCTGGTCGACGATGCGCCTTTCCAACAGTTTCGGAAAATGTTCAGTCGCGTGTTTCTACAGCTTTGTCAACACCAAAATTTGGTGGACAACGAACAGTTTGCTTTTCGTGCATTTGTTCAGGTTGTCAGCCACCATATTCTATACTTCATGCGGAGTGCACTACGTTTCCTCCCCGCCGTTTCCCCCCCGCGGTAAAACGAGTATATCTCCTGTTAAAAAAAGAGTTGAAAGCTGATATTTAGCTTGTTGGATAGAGCATGAAGAAAGCTACAAAATGACTATTTGATCGTCAACATTGGTTGGAATTGAAAAAAGTTATGGCCGGAAAATTCCGTTATGACCGGAAAATTATGGCAAAAAATGATTTTTTGGCCATAAGTTTTTTCAGTTCCAACCGATGTTGATGATCAAATAGTCATTTTGTAGCTTTCTTCATGCTCTATCCAACAAGCTAAATATCAGCTTTCAACTCTTTTTTTAACAGGAGATATACTCGTTTTACCGCGGGGGGGAAACGGCGGGGAGGAAACGTAGTGCACTCCGCATGAAGTATAGAATATGGTGGCTGACAACCTGAACAAATGCACGAAAAGCAAACTGTTCGTTGTCCACCAAATTTTGGTGTTGACAAAGCTGTAGAAACACGCGACTGAACATTTTCCGAAACTGTTGGAAAGGCGCATCGTCGACCAGGGCAAAATCCAAAAGGGGATCCAGCCGAAGGATGAACAGTTCCGTGAAACGGTCTTTTCGACTAACATCTGTAAATTATAATTGATTTTACCATCCTTACATTAGTTAGAGAAAACTCCTCAAATGAGAAAAAACTCGTCATATATTCAACGCTAACTGTTCATCCTACAGCTAGTGCAGCCTCTACCCAGTTTCCCACAGTCGAAATATCGTAGTATTCCACGCTAAAATCGTACAAAACCCATATCTCCAAAAATCAGCCTAAAGAATAAAAACAGCATGAATTACGCATTGGTAAGTAGTCTTTGATTCTCTTTCGCATCACTACGGCGCTATCACTGCGGGATTCCATCTTTATTTCAGTAGCTAACATGTCCACGAAAATTGGAATGGCAAGCTCGCAAAGTCGACTTCCGGCGAAGGCCATCTGAAGGGAGGATGACATCACTGTTTTATCATCCATTGACTTTTTGTTGTCGATCGCCCCTTTTAGCAAAACAGTTGATGCCATAGAGTTTGCTGTTGGTTCCCACCTTATCCTTTTAACACCTAAAAACCTTATTCGACCCTTACTCGACCTTTTGCCTCCATAAGCTGACAACTCTTCCAAAAAATTGGTATTAATAGGTATTTCGGTATTTAGAAAACCATTTTATGTGTCGTCAACCAGAGTGACGACGTAGGCAAATGTGCACATCGCCCCCCCCCCCCTCCTACACATTGCTGATTGCGGCGAGCAGCCGGAGGGGCGAATCACCGCCTGTCTTTAAACACCAAAAATAATGGTGATTCACCCTCCGGCGGCAGCTTGTTCGCTTGTTCCTCACGCTTTTCTCCACACTCATTTTCATCAGTCAATACACACATTGAAAGAATTGCACAAAATTGTGCTTTTTCTCCGTCCCTCTGCTGATGAACCACTGATTGGTAAATTGCGTATTAACTGCTGTTGGTTGTGCCAAAACACAACCAATTCACATTAACATCACCACAACCAACAGCAGTTCTCTGTTCTCCCTCCCTCCACCGCACATAACCCTCTAATAAGCCCCCCTCCTTCCATTACATACATACTTATGGGCTTAAGAGGGGGGGAGGGGGGAACACCCACCACCACCATTCCAACCATAACCATCAAATTTTAACCACCACCCATACATCAATTACAACCACAACATACATACACACCACTCCCCCTCCCCTCCCCCCTCTCACCCTTACCATACACACAACACATAACATTTGCCACTTCGTATTTGTGTGTTATTAATCTGATTAATTGCTTTAATGCTTTAATCCCATTACTGGCTTCCTCATCCCAGATATCCATTCACTCACATTCCCTAACCAACACTCACTCACTCACTTACTCTAATAATGAACATTCACTCATTCACTCACTCCATACTATGCTAATGTATAGGATGGTCCAACAATCTCCCTCGTTGGGCCACCCTTCTGCCTCCACGTGCCTTTGCTTGTATCTGAGGGTAATTAGACCCCCCAACGGCTAAGGCATTTGGGGGGTTTAATTACCCAAGTTTGAGCCGAACAAATAAACACATTTATTCTGTGTGCGTGGGTGCTCATCACGACCTTCAACTCAGCACGTCCAGTACTTAGGGACACCCCCCTCTGTCCCCGGTCTCAACACAGGTAATTGCCACCTTACTTGCTCTCCAGTGGCAACATTATGTTTTTATTTGACATATTAAATTTGAACACGATTGTATTGGGTTAAAACTAATAAGTTCTTTCGGGGGGTTTTTTTTGGTATTTTAATACAAAAAAACGGCCATTTCAGCGGGTACAGCAAAAATTGCGCTTTTTTCAAATTTGGTAGAATTAATTTAAAAAAATCTATTTATAGTCGGATTGAGAAGCGGTTTTTTGCATTAATTGCAGCATAAATTGAGGAGAATTTACTTAAAATATCGAAATATCGTAGTATGGATAGAAAGAGTGTAGAATTGGGAATAATATAAGCATCATTGGTTGTAAGAGAAACCATGGAATTTTTTTTTCGAAAAATATGTTCCATTACTTTTGTCAACCACTGTATTTTTTACCATTAAGCTAAAAAGTTCAATGTTTTAGCATAATAAACGAAATCGCGCGCTCGTATATTGTCATACTGTATAAAATATGAATAAAGATAAAATTCCGTAAATAATAGATTAAAAATGGACCTCTAGAACAGGTCCTACGATGTTAGACATCAGCTGGATCTTATTCTCAGGTAAAAGAGAGAACCAAAGTGATCTGTAAAAGATGAAATCGATTGAGCAAGTAAAAAAAAAACTATAACCTGAGTATTTCTGCGGCATGCTCACTGAATAGTGTCAGTCCGTTAAAAATGGAGTGTATAAATGATGAATCATATATTGCTGAGCCATCTTTAAAGAGAAAAAATTTCAATGTTATTTTTTCAAGGCTTTAACACATGTTATGGAACCATTAATAGCTCAACTATTGAACTGCTTATTAATGTTAAGCGGTATTGATACTACCGGTCGGTACTGATACCGATACCGATTTTTCCTGGAGCCGGTATTACTGATACCGATTTTTTTCGAATGGGTATTTCGGTAATGAAAAAGCACTTCTAATAAGAATGACATTTCGGTCGAAATTTTTAAAAATATTACAATCCAATTGGAAAATTTAGATAAAATTTGAATGTCCTGAGTGTAGCTCCCCGATTATTACTTAATAAAGATTGTTAGATTATTTCTTTTTTGATGATAAATTTTATATAAGATTATATAAGAAAGAAAATATAATTTTATATAAGAATGTGCATTTGTCAATTGAATAAACGTAATTAGAAAAAAATGTCTGAGCTTTAGGAATTTTTCGACAAGGGAACGGACAAAAAAGCTAAATGCAAATTGTGCAATAAAGAAATTATCATACATAGGCAAGGGGGGGGATTGACCGAAAGACGTATGAAGGGGTCATAAGGTGACACCGAAAAATCGAAGTAGCGCCGATAAAAAATCTAATTTTATTGCATTTTTGGTTGATAAATTTTTAGTTTTTACGAAAAGGTACCCGAGAACCGAGAATTTCAAATTTCAAAGTTTACGAACGAGAGGTGAGGGCGTGGGTCGACCCCCATTGCCTATGTATGGAAATTTGAAATTATAGTAAAAAGCCATGGTTCAACCAGAGAAATGAGGGTCCATTTGAAATCGTGCTTGAGGAAGAACATTTGAAGAGAATCAATAAATTTGTTTTATTTGTAAAGATTTACAAGGAGTATACATTGATTTTTTGAATTTTGAATTTTTTAGTGCACAAAAATGCCTTCTGAAAAAATCGATAATACCGATATCAGTACCGATCGAAAATCCCAGTTCTACACTATATATACACATTAAATATGTATATAAAAAAAGAAAAGATGAAGATGTAAAAGCCAATAATCCAATAATAAGAGGATAAGAGGATTAATATAGGGATTCGTAAAAAGAAACAGTTGTAGGAACTGAGAGGGATGCACATTGGAAGGTATCTCCATATCTCCAATCTTCAAAACAAAAGTCATCTTCAGCAATTTCACTACTCACTGGGTTAACTGGTAAAGGTAGTGTAAGCTCAGATTTTGGGCGGTCCCACACTAATTTTTCGCTTTTTATTGCATCTTCATATCCCCATCAAAATTTCAGAATTCTGTTTTATCCACTTTTAAAGGAGAATTTTTCGACTTGCGCTCCCCGACCCATACCTTGGTTAATGAATAAAGCAGTGGACTTCCTTCCCCCTCGTTCGCCAAGCTATAACGCGAAAAGCCGTGACCGGAAATTTGAGAACCGAAATTTGAGGATGGATACGGATTTATTGCACATCATCGAGTAGGCATCATCAGAATCAGAACGTCCCTTCCATGCATTTTTTTTAAATTGTTACGAGTTTCGCCCTTAAGACGTTAATACGCCACTGCAAACTAGGGTTTGCCGGTATCGGTACTACTGCGCAGGGGCGTAACAGAAAATTTTTTCGCCTTTCGGGCTGGGAGGGGAATCCAATTTTTTTTTTGCATTTTTACTGATAAATTTTTCGAAAATTTTATTTTCTTCACAATTTTTCGCGGTTCGGGAGGGGAATTCCCCCCCCCTTCCCCCGCTAATTATGCTCCTGCTACTGCGGCACTACCGATCGGTAGTGGTACCGATACCCGTACCAAAACCGATTTTTTCGAATCGGTATTTCAATATTGAAAAAGCATCCCTAAGAATGACATTTCGGGTCGAAACTTTTCAGTTGCAATGCAAACCACACGAAGCATACAAGTTAATGTTAGTTGGCGACAAATTCTTGTAGTTTTCGTTATAGGACAAAAATTTCCACATTACACAAATCTTATAAAAATGACACTATATTATGTAATTTTATGCGCTGATCACGAATCTCACATTATTTTTTCTTTTTTCTGAGAAAATTTTCTGATTTTTTTTCTGAAAAAACATTAATTTTTTTTGAAATTTTTTAAAAAATTATTTCCTCACCTTTTTTGCAAAATTTTCGGTTTTGCCGTCCACGTACGCATTTTTGACACGTACGCACTTTTGACGCATATGCGTTTTTTCTCCTCCGCTGGTTGCCCGGTCTGGTATAGCCAAGTAGCCAACCACGTACTCACTTTTGACACGTTCACGCTTTTGCGCGTACATGTTTTTGACGCGTCCATATCCGTCCTCAAATTTCGGTCCTCAAATTTCCGGTAACCCAAAAAGGTAGCCTATTTACGCTAACAACAGCAATATTCTTCACTGCTCTGTGGAGCTCCTTGATAGTTACATAAAGTTCAGTTGATTACCATGTGACAAAGTCATTCGTTGATGCTCTCTTTCTCGACTGTCATCGTCATTATTTAACGCGTTTGTCGATGATGGCGAAACTGCTGCACATTTTGCCAGCGTAAGACAACTGAGCATACATTCGCACCAAACACCAGCGTCGAAGGTTGCCCGAGTTCCGAAGTCGCGCCTACACAAAGCGGCGGCGAATCGTAGATGTTTTATGAAAAGACGCAGCTGCACGCGTTGCAGTTGGCACCACTCAGGTGGGATCGGAGAACGAAGCAACAAATCACGGAACATGTGAAGCATCTCGCATAACATGTCCAATCTGTTTATGATGAAGGATCAAAGAAACAATCACTGCATTTTCATTCCATCGTTTTTAATTTACACTTTTATATTTTTTACATAAAATATTCTTTTCAGTAAAAAAGTAAGTTTCAGTAAGTTAAGTTCGTCATGAACTCATGAAAACCGTCTGATGGATGGAGAAGAGTTTTAGAAAAGCGAGTAAAGCGTTTTGAGATATTGTTGTATATAGATTTTAAAAAGGCGAGTAAATTTTGATTATTATTTTTTCGTGAGGTCTATGGAAGAATGATGGTATATTGTAATATTGATGATTTTGGAATGGTGTCCTACAGTTCTACATCAATGACCTTTCCAGTTGATTGCTTAATGAGTGAAAGTAGTCATTAAAATGTTCGGCGGAGAATTTGTCGAGCAATTCCAGCAATAAGACGTGAAGAGCACGCTGGTGGACTGGATCGCCGAGCAAAGTTACCCTGTGAATAGTGAATAGACAATTTTAACGAAGTTAGGAAATAATTATTTAATATAAAGAAACCACAGAGTTGGTACAAGTGAGTGAGTGAATAAGAAAAATGAAATGGAATAAAAATAAAAAGAAAAAAATTAATGCAGCTTATTATTTAAATGTGGTATTATAATTGTATTCCATGCACAAAGTTAAGAGGTAATAGAAGTCCTGCGTCCTGTCCTTATTTACTCATAACGATTGAAGAAATTTTAAAATGAAGCTTTCATATGTTATTATAATTCATAGATAAACAAAGGGGGTCAGGGAGGGGGGTCCAAATAAAATTCAAAATTTTGAAAAAATGGTTAAATTTCCCGTGGAAAATGCAATTTTTTGGTCAAAAAAGCCATAGCTTCCCGCCCGTCAAGATCTCTAATAGTTGTAAAAAAAACTGGTTTTGAAAAAAATGGTGAAAATTCCCGTGGAAATCGCAACTTTTTTAATCAAAAAAGCCATAGCTCCCCGCCCGTCGAGATCTCTAATAGTTGTAAAAAATTGATTTTCTAACAAAAGGCATTATAATTCTAAAATTATTTTTTAATGTAAAACAAAAGGTGCTTATTCCATCAAGAAAAAACGAAAAATTAAATAGGAAACCAAAGAAATCGGTATAGTAAAAATAATGAATTTCCTTTATAGAAATGCTCTATTCTTTCCAAAAATTTGCCTCGCGGCGCCTTTCGGCACCGCCGGCCCATCTACACAAAAAAATTTGAATTTTTGAAATCTAAGCGCCCAAAAAAAAATAGCCTTTTTTGGCGCAATTTAAGCAAAAAATAAATATTTATGTGAAAAATACAATATTTACATGTTTTAAACAGTTTCTTTGAGCGTGTTTGAGTCTAGATT
>JAEHOM010000276.1:0-13646 GCA_016433075.1 Hoplolaimus columbus | reverse complement strand
TGTTCCTAGCAAGGAACAGGAACAGAACTGGAACAGAACAGGAACAGAACAGACTTTGGTGGAACAGAAAAAGCCTGGTGGTGACGCTGTGGCTGTGGTATATTTAAGCAATGGCAGAATCACTCGCATGCCAATTCCAACATTCACTAAGCATCAAACAACGGGCGACTACGACGACGGACGTGACAGCAAGCCGGCTGCATCGAAGATCACCATTGCCATTGCGGAGGTGCCGTTTCAACGCGCTCCATCACTGCACCTTCACCTTAGCATCCAACAAGCAAGTCAACAACCATCATCGACAATCGTCAATCGCGAAGACACCGACCGAACGAAACGAGGCGGCGACGGATGTCTTCGAACAACAGCGACGCGGCAGGCAGCAGACTGCGGAGAGTGCAGAAGGTGGCCGCTGAAAGTTCGTGGAGAGCGTGTCTAAAACGGGTTAGTCAGTCGTGTGTGTATGTCCTTCGTTTGAGTTATTTGAGCTCTAATTAATTTAGAAACGTCAGCTGGAGGCTCTCTCTGCATCGTCACAATCGGCTGCGGATGCCGCCAGCAACCAGATGCCGTTCCAGCTTGAACGATTGCCGCTCAACACACTTGTGATTGTCGCTTCGCAACTACCATTCACCGATTTTCGAACCGTCGGAATGATCTCCAAGAAGTTTAACAAGGTACAAATTGTTTTGTTTTCTAAATGTGCTTTGCCGGATGCTAGTTGACATCTTTTCAGGCTCAGCGATTAACACGGTATAATCGGAAGTGCGTGTCCGTCGACTTGCTGCGCAAGCTGTTCCCGGATGAGGTCCCAGCCTCTTCTGCGTCCGCTGGATGTGCGCGCGAGATGCCTTCAAACTGCGAGAAGTGCGACACTGCCGCGACTGCTGGCGATGCGCAACTCGGAGAGGACAATGATGGCTGCGTCGGGATGCTGCAAGTGATGAGGCCGCTGCGATACCATCTGCGAAGTTCACCGCCCAGAAACATACACGAAATGGACTTGAGCGAACTCGGGTCATTTCGCGAGTCTCACTTCGATGAGCTGTTCAGAGTATGCAAACAAATTTCTTATTTTTATGATTTCTCGACAACTTCATTCACCTTCAGTCTGTCAACAACGGTCGGGAGCTGTTTGCTGAGGTGCGACGACTCAATGTGCAGAAGTGCGTGATGGAACTGAAGGACATGGAGTTCCTGGCCCATCTGATGCCAAAAGTGTGGTTCATTCGCTGTTCCGCCCAAACACTCGTCATCCCGGAAGGGTCAGTCAGTTCGTCCTCACAGTCCCACGTATTTCCCTTATTTTCTGATTTTTTCTTCGTTTATGTAGAGCCGAACACCATAAAATGGCGTTGAGTGCGGAACAGATGCGCCAGCTTCGTGCCAAAGTGGAGAATTTCGTCTACGTTTCCCGACAGTGCAGCAAGAAGCACCTTTGGTTCATCGCCCAACTCACCGGACTGTTCGCCTGTCTTGAGGTTGTGCAACTGGACAATTGATGAAAACGGAAGGAAGTGCTGGCCTTGGCCGCTGTTCATTGGGATGTAAAACGACGACGATCAATGTCGGATGATAGGATGGACGACGATTGGTGTGGTGGTTCTTTCTGTGCTTGTCTATTCTCGCTCCTTACCGGTCCATTTGTGTTGTGATGTACAAATAAAAATATATGTGCGCATCGTTGATGACTGAAGCTTGGAGTGAGTGCTACTATCAGCTAATAAATATGCTAGTCATTTATAATTCACATTAGGAAGTGGTCTGTCCCAGTGGTCTGTGTTTAGCTCCTTACCGGTACAAGGGCATGTGCCTTTTCTGTATTTTTCTTGTTATTTGTCTTTTCGCACATCCCTCTCACAGGCCCATGTCATCAGCCTCCTCCTCATTAGCTCGTTGCTGATGTTTCCCCATTTTCTGCTTCTGCTATATACTCTTTTTCCCCTTTCCTCATATTTTCTCCCTAACCTCCGATTTGCCTGATGAGTGATGACTGGATGGTGCCCCTTGCGCCCATCCTAACAAATAAGCTTGAATTTACAAATATATGTAGCCAACAGTGCCAATGTTGATGACATTTTATATATAATGTGTGATCAATCAGAGCCAAACATATGGCTTTTATGTGTTTTGGGATGTAAGTAGAAATAGAAACAAATCAAATTGAGTAATTGAATTGGAGGGGGGAGGCGCGAAAGATGAGTTTGCATGTATTATGTGTTTCATCAAAGCAGCAGCAGATCCGGACGAGAGTTAAGAAAGAAGTGCAAAATGATAAGGCTTAAGTCATGTGCCGAAAGGGTTGCTCAGCCGTCTCAGTCTGTTAAGCACTAAGTGCTCATTGGAGAAGGATGCAGCAGTAGCGGTGTCGCCTGAAGACATTGCGGACAGGGAGCCTCGCTTCACGATGCTGTCCCCGAGGCGCTGTTGCTTGAGGCGGTAGTCGGGTGCGGACTGCAATCCGTCCGTTTAAGGCGCTTCCAGCTAATAAGTGCTGGTTCTCCCCCCCCCTCCCCCAGGCTCCACCTGCATGATGCGCAGTCGCTGCCGGTAGTTGTTGGCGCGCACATGGTCGTTCAGCACTTGTTGCACGTACGACGACGGGAACCAGCCGCCCTTCGCGTCACGCACGCGTTCCCCGTACAGCCAGCCGTCCGACATCTTGCGCAACACATTGACCAGCTCGCCGCTGGCAAGACTGAGCTCGTCCTCCTGCTGCGCGTCATAGTTGTGCACAGCGATCGCCTGAGGGCAGTCCCATTCCGCGTACACCTTCTCGTCCGGGTTGGCACACTGTGCCAACTAACACTGGTCAAGATCAATGTTCAGAAAAGAAAAGGACGCGTACAGTTGGTGGTCGCATCGCGCTCAGCCACCTCTCCCGGTCCGACTCGCTTTCCGCGTTCAGCAGCAACTCCACTTGTTTGCCACGCGCATTCTGCAACAGCACGCAGAACAGCAAATGCACGTTGGAGGCACCCAGTGCGTGCACTGCACGGGGCGGCACCCGCGAGTTGTTGGCTTCCACGGGCTCAATGACCACAAAGCGTCGGAAGGCGTAGTCTTTGCAGGCGAATGTGCCGTTGGGGCGCGCCTTTGCCAGCAGCAACAAATCCGAGAAAAGGAACACCGCCAGCGGACGTGTCTTCACCGCCGCCCTATTGGCGGCGTTTTGCGGCTGCGGCGGCTGCTGCTGCGAGTCCCGGCTTCCCGGCAAAATCGTGCCCAATGAGCGCGCCCGCGTCTTGCTGACTGTCCGACGCTCCACCAGCTGCGTCAGCGTGCCATGCTTCACCACGTAACGCCCGCTGGACACCAACGGCACGCGGCGCAGCTCACTGCACTTGTAGACCAGCTTGGAGTCGATCTCCAGCAACTGCTCTGTGCGCTCCATCTTCCGTGCACCCTCGTTGCAGCTGCGCACCACCTGTGGAAATTGGGGTTTGTTTGGCCACACTTTCCCGATTTTCGCGGGGATTTCTTATCAGTTTCCAAAATGAATCAGCTTTCTATTTCTACGAGTTGTTTACTTGGTTTGCAAGAGTCAATGCGCGGGTGGCCACCGAGTGCTGATGTCGTACAGGGTCCAGCCGGTCCAGGATCGCGTAGACAAGCAAAAAAAAAAAAAGAGTAAAATTCGTTTTATTCTAATACGTAAAATTATTATTACGAGAGGGTAGCGCGTGATACGTTGCATGGGAAGCATCAGAAAAGAACGCATGTCAAGCCCTTGGCACTGACGGTCCGCTTCTAACCGCTGGACTAGGGCCAAGAACAGCGGGTTGTTGGACCTGCAAGCTCAGCAGTAGTCCCTTCCAGTACTTGTTCAGTTTAGGTGGCTTTTTGGTACTTTTCGGTTATTGAACACTCAGAAGCACGTACGTGGACGGATCCCCAGAATCGCCCAACCCGCAGATCCGGTGGTACTCTCATCCGCGGATTGTGCGGTTCTGGGGTATCCGTCCACGGATGTGCTTTTGAGTGTTAAATAACCGAAAAGTACCGTTGTGTTCCAAAACTGACTTCAATGCCTTCAGCGTTCTGTCCTGGTACACCTTGGAAAATCGGGATCAGCTGTTGTTCTCAATTCTCAACAGCAACTCTCCAAGCTCACCTGGTTTGAGCAGTAGTTCACGTACGGGCCAAAGTGGTGCTCAAAGTGCTGGCAAAGGATGTCGCACAGTTCGGACAGCACAAGGCTCTCCTTCAGCCGGGTCTCCAACCCGCACAGCAGCCGTTCACTGCAGTCCCTGATCGCCACAATGTTGCTGAACAACTGCTTCCGTTCCTGACTCTGCGCAACAAATTGACCGATCAGCAACAGGGAATTCGGGGTCATCGGATTCGATACTTACAGTGATCACTGAGCGGCCATTTTTGGAACCGAGCAGCTCTGGGACGCACATGAAATGAGAGATGAGGAAGCTGATGGAGCGCAAATAGGAGGCCTCGGAGGTGATCACCTGGAGAGAAGGACAACGTGCATGCACTATTAATCCCTACATGGTCATTGATCTTGATCGTCGACCACCTCAAAATAGGCCTCTTGCAATTTCTTCTCGGCGTCGTCGAGTTGGTCCAAAAGTCCCGCCTCCTTGACCTCTGAAAAGGGACTTTTGAGTGATATTAAAAAGCAGAGAACAGCGACGATCACCGGGCAGTTCACACCACAGCGAGCGCTGGGAGCCGTAAATGCTGGCGCCAAGCAACCGTTCTCGTCGGACAGGCAAACAGGCGGAGTTGGGGGAGTTGGAGAGTCGGGAGAGGGAGTCGGCTGATGAAGGGTAAATGAATGTATGAGAGAGCATGGGAACAGGGCCGTCGCCAGAGGAGTTATAAAAGATTTTTGAAAAATTTCATTTGTTTCCTCAAAAAATCGGCCTAAAATTCCGAAAATCTTCCCGGCGACGCCTATTGGCACCGCCAGTCTCCCAAAACTTCTGAAGAGCATTTTTTCAGAAACGACCCGATTTTTGGATCGGTCTTGCTCAAGCTCTAAAAAACATGTTTCAGCAAAAACGAACCATTTTTGGCTTGAAAACAGCAAAATTTGTAACTGTTTGGCTTTTGAGGAGTAAAAAATAACACACACCGAGACTTTGAATTAACCTCCACCTCCCCCGACGGCTCAGGACTGAACAGACCTCGTCCGGAGTCGGTAGAGGAGGAGGCGATGGATGAATGTCGACGGACTGCGGAAGCGGAACTGACGCTGCCGGTGTCCGTTAGATCGGAAGAGATGCACGCACTGACAGTAATTATGTTGTGTACCGTATGCTGTACAGTACCCCGAATTGCCCTTGACCACCTGTCCTCCGTCTCTTCCGCCTTCCCCTCTCCGTGCTTCCGCACTTCGCCGCCCCCTTCTTCGATGGTCTCCAAGCGGAGAGATGCGTTCGCCGAGTCTTCCGCTGTTGTGGTTGCCGCTGCTTCGGCGGCGGATGAAGGCAACAAATTGTTGTTGAGCCGATGCTGTTCCTGGAGCATGTAAATCTGGTAGAGGGGCTGCTGGGCGGGCAGTCGTGAAGTGTACAGCGGCGAGTCGGAGGCGGCGAGCAAAGAGGACGCGCTGGACGAGGAGTTCAGCTCGGCGGAAGCAGCAGCAGCAACAATGTCCTCCTCCTCCGCCAGCAGATGAGGTTCGGAATGCTCTTCTGCTCCGGCAGACTGTTTCTGCTGCTGAAAATGGTCTTTTGATTGATCTTTGGGCTGAATGAAGAAGGACAGAGGCTGAAGCTTTGCAAGAGGTGATCGTTCGTTCTATCATCCCACCATCCACCCACCTGCTGTTGCTGTTTGACATCGTCGGCATTGGAGTTGGAGGAGGAAGGGGAAGAGGAGGAAGGGGCTGTCGCTGCACTTCCGTCGTCAGCGTCCATTTGGGGATGGCCTGCTGGAAGTGTGAATTTAGTTGTGACAGCAGGCATGATTCGGATAATGTGAGGGGAACACCAATGGAAAAAGCAATAAATGAAAGCACCCCGCCCTTCCCCCTCCCCCAACAGCAGCAGCAGCAGCAGAGACGGAAAGGAGCCGTCACAACCACCCAACCAACCACCGACTGGTGAACCAACGAAAGTGACGAATTTCGTTCGTTCGGCTCTTGTCCCTTTGTTCGGTCGAAAACAAACAAAAATTGAAACAAAACACGGTCCCCGTGGAATTTGCAAAGATTCCATGCATCCGCCATGGATCTGATCCACCACCATCTCATGCGCGGGCTGATGCCGACAGATGAGCACACAAAATGCGAATTTTGACGAAGCCAAAATTCGCCTGGCTTCAACCACCACACTGATTCAGTAGTGATGGAGGAGCCTCAATTTTATCAACAAGAAAGAAACCTTTAGTTAAAATGCCTTGACGGTTATTAGTGCTTTATTAGTGCTATTTACGTGATTGAGTGTTATTCTTTTGTAAAAAAAACTCAGTTTAATCCGTCAAAAATAGCAAAAAGTTGGTAAAAAAAATGTTTGATTTGTTTTTGCTTTATTACTGTCAAAGCATTTTAACTGAAGGTTGACTAATAAGAAGAGGAGGACTCGCTCGCCTGAGAATTTGAGTGCCCAAATTGAGACGGTGCTGTTGCTGCCGTGTGATGGTGCTCGCTCTCTCTGTTGGTTCATTTTTTCTCTTCACTTTAAGAATACCAAAAAAGTCCAATTCTCTCCAAACAAGGATCCCTCTCCACTTAAGTAGTCGATGACATGAGCTTCTCCTTACCATCCAACTAATCCAAGTGTGTGGTGTACCTCCAGCAGAAATGCCGTTTGACAACCAAAAATGCTTCCAGAATAGTAGCATCTTCCGACGTGCCCAATCTTTGCGCTTCCCACGCTCCTCCACTGTTGGTCAGTCAACCAGTTGTTACTTGATGATAGATACACTGACTGACCAGTCATTGTGCATCATATCTCTTTCAGTCCAGCAACACAACCACCAAACGCCCAGCTGCACACCTCCTCCATGCACGTCGCCCATCCCACCAGCAGGAAGTATTATTGGTCGTAGCGGAACACGATCCTATCGCAGCAAATCTTCCCGCCATCGATACGGTGAGTAAACAGCCTAACTTGTGAGGCCAGCATAGGCAGTGAAATGCCCAACACGAACTCCCCCTTCCCCTCCCCTTAAAAGGGTCATTTGAAGCGCAATCCCTGCTGGGTCGGTTGAGTCCTGGTCAGCGTCAGGCGCTCTGTCAAACATGGCGTCATGTGCGTGGCCACCAATTGGGTCCACTGATGCGTAAGATCCTGCTCGAGCTTGAGGCGCAGGATCCTGCCGTGAAGGAGGCACGCTCCCATAGTTCCATGCGCGGTCCAACCTCCCGTTTATCAGATCTTCTACAAAGCCAATTATGTAGACTGCTTCGCTTCTTCCTCATCCAGCGGCAGCCTAGCAAATTTGGCCACAATGGACGAACATGTGCGTCTGATGTCCAAGTGAGCTGCTTGTTGGCTGTACAATAGTACCAAACCCGCTCCAAAACCAAAATCCAACCAACACATTATAAGTGAAGCCCTGGGCTTAAAAGGAGGCAAAAGGGCAAGCCACGCCCACCTCACGCAAACGCCACGAAAAGGCGACGCCACGAAAAGGAAGCAGGGGAAAGCCACGCCCACCCCAGGCAGCGCGCATATAAGGCGGACCTTTTCCATTGTTTTTACCGCTATTATGTTTCCATTCGTTTCAAAGTTTACTTCGAGGGGAAAAAATCACATTGTCTACGCTCGACAATTTGGCACCTCAGTATTTCCCTGGCTAAAACGGCCAAAATTGACTTTTCTTTGGCCTGAAAATCCATTTTTCTGGATGAAAAATGCCTTTTTTCTGTCTAAAAAATGTCAATTTTTGCACGAATTTGAATTTTCGCCGCGCCTGCGCGGCAAAATTTTAGCGAACGAAACTTTTGGGCACCTACCATGGGTACCCCCCCCCCCACCAGACAAAATCCTGGATACGTGCCTGTTCAAGACATTTGAACCCAGTCAAATACAGTAAATAGAGGGCGGACTAATATGATTTCGGGATTCGGGTTTACCCACCTCCCTTATCTCCTTTATTTCCTCCTTTGTCAATTTTTGCGAAAATTTGACAAAATTAGCGAAAAATATCCAAAAATTTAGCAAAAATTTTGAATTTTTTCCTTTTTTTTCGAAGGAAAAATAGAGGCTAAAATGCCCAAATAGAGGCGAGTAGTGGTTTAGAGGCAAAATCTCCGAGAGGTTTTAGAGGTTTTTATCTATATCAAAAAAGCTTCGTTGGTAAAAAAATAATACGTTTTTCGTGCATATCTCGACGTCCACTATACGCACAAAAAATAGAGGTACCTTTAAAAATCCGCTCCCTAATAGAAATTAGTTTAAAAATCAGGAAAAATCCTAAAATGTGAAATCAAGTAAACAATGTAGATTGAAGTTTCTCTATCGAATGGCATAAATTTCGTCAAATTCTAGGGTTGCCGTCTTTACCGTTTATTATAAATTAGTTTAAAAATCAGGAAAAAATCCTAAAATGTGAAATCAAGTATATAATGTAATTGGAATTTTCTCTATCGAATGGCATAAATTTCGTCAAATCAAAACATACAAATCAAAACATACGCAATTATTTTTTAGTATTTTTTAATTTTTCTTTGTTTTAAATAGAAGAATCTTTTGTATATCGAATGCAATTTGTTTTAAATTAATTTAGTAGTTCCCTGCCTTTTTAGGAAACATTTGCAATCGATAAAATAATTTACCCTTATTCCTGGGTTTACCCCAATTTCCGGCTAACTCGTAAGTTTACCCCAGTTTCCGGTTTAACTTGGATTTCTGGGTTAATTTCTTTAATCCTTTTTTTCGGGTTTATTTTTTCCTACGGGACAACCCTGACTTCCGGGTTACAAAAATCGGGTCATTTAACCCTCCCATGAAATTCAGGTCAAAAAACCAAACCTTTTTTACTACGGACTCTGGGGGTTTTCGATGGTGCTGATAACGAATTCGGACACGGTTTTACTATTCTCTAGGGTTAGAACCCTTTTTTTGACACATGACCTCACGTGAAACTCGTATTTAACGTGCGACATCAGGTTTGACATCAGATTCGGATTCCCATGCCCAATCTTTAAAACCCGTTTCTTTAAACCCTTGTTTATTACATGTTATAGGTTTTTCGTCCATTCAAGGTGGGGGAGGGAGGAAACTTAACTATTACCAAGACAACTTCATGAAACGAAAATGTTTATTGTTAATTTTTAGATAAATTTAAACAAGGACTAGTTATTCTTAGTACCTCCTCGATAATAACTAGGTGTGAGAGTCCTAAAGCGTTCCTGTCCTGCCGTGTCCCAAATTGCCAGCTTCACAACTTTGTCATCTATAGTGATTGAACGAACTCGAAAGTCAACACCAATTGTGGCTGATATATCCGGATCAAACTTATCATCAACAAATCTCGAGATAAGACTGAAAATAAGCCGTTTAAAATTTAAATGTTGTAGTGCAGGTCACCCTACCTTGACTTTCCCACACCACTCTCACCTTTGAGTGTGCAATAAAATATAATTTTGATGTTGTTCGGGAAAATTGTAAACTTACCGATAGTCAAGATCTTAAGTGTCGTAAGAAAGTTGTCTTCAATTGGGTTCATTTAGTGCTTTATGCCGCTGATATTATTTTAGTATTTACTCTGAAATTGTTGTGCGATCAGATTTGACTATTTTTTTGCAAAAAAATTTTATAGACATTCGAATATTCGCGTTCGTTTCAAAATGATTTTACGAATCTTATCGGTGTCCCGATAATTGAGCAGTACGACAATTGGGCAGTAGACAAATGGGTAGTAATTATAAAAAATCAGCATTATGTTTATTTTTTGAGCAAATGTCGATAATGGTAAAAACCCAACTCGTTCTGGGCCAACTCGTTCCACCCCGACTCGTTCCGGGCCCCGACTCGTTCCACTTGGCCCAACTCGTCCATTTACCCCAACTCGTTCCACTTTTTTTTTGAAAAATCAAAGAAAATCATGAAAAAATCGGTAAAACCCAACTCGTTCCACTTGCCCCGACTCGTTCCACTTGCCCCAACTCGTTCCACTTGCCCGACTCGTTCCACTTGTCCCAATCCGTTCCATTTACCCAACTCGTTCCACTTGTCCCAACTCGTTCCAGGGATTTGCATGATTTTCCAAAAAAAAAGTGGAACGAGTTGGGGTAAATGAAACGAGTTGGGGCAAGTGGAACGAGTCGGAGCCCGGAACGAGTCGGGATGGAACGAGTTGGCCCGGAACGAGTTGGGTGTCGTCCAGGGACGTAGCCAGGATTTTGGGATGGGGGGGGCACCCATGCTGAGCAGTATTTATTTATTTATTTATTCTTGCGCTTTTAGATCCGCGCGTTTGGTCTATAAACAAAATGAAACAAGAGATCTCGGTCAGAGGCTGGTGGCAACAACATCAACATGCACTGTGGAGTCATACAACAGGAGTGCGATGAAATTGCAAATTATGATGGTCGATCGTAATGTGTGTCTAGGAGCTTGTAAAATTGTTTTGGACTTGATTTTGTGATGGTTTCTGGAAGGGCATTGTAATGTTTGAGTGTTCTAGCGAAAAATGAATGGTTTTTTAAATTAGTTCGATAAGACCTTATTTGCATAATTTTATATTGTGAACCCCTAGTTCTTGAATTTGTATAATCTTAATTGATTTGTTTTCATTTATTATTATCTGCCCAAAAATGTATTTATGAAATAATATTAAGTCAGTTTTGCGTCTACGTAGTTCTAGTGAGTTTATTTTGAATAGGGAAAGTAATTCTGAATAAGTGGGGGTTTGGTATCCTTGGTAAGCCCTTTTGTAGATTGTTTTCAGAACTAATTTTTGAACTTCTTCAATGGATTCTATATCTTTTTTCAAATACGGGTTGTATACGGGTGAGGCAAAATCAAGGATCGATCTAACAAAAACCTTATACATGTGAAGTAGTATTTTTGAGTTTTTGGTTTTGACATTTTTGATTATGCCAAACCATGTTTTCCTGGCCTTTTTTGATACTATAAGGATATGATCAATCCATTTTAAATCATGAGTAAAAAAGACGCCCAAATCTCTAATTGGTTCATTATGTGGTTGGGGAACCTTAGACTTTAAAATGTAGTATGAGTTGTTAGGATTTTTTGCTCCCAGGTGGAGGACCTGGGACTTGGAGGGGTTGATTTTGAGTGAGTTTATATAGGCGTATTCTTCTAATTTTTTGATAAACTCGAGTGTTTCTGAAAGAATGTGCCCACTCGCATTTGATATATAGGCCTTTAGATCATCAGCGAACATTTTTATTGTGATGCCAGGAAATTTACAAAATTCGGGAAGGTCTGAAATATAGATGATGAACAGAAGCGGGCCTAAAGGTGAGCCCTGGGGGACCCCTGTTTCTATGGGTATTTCCCGGGAAAAAGCATTCTGAACTTTTACTTTGAAAGATCTGTTTTCGAAGTAGTTTTTGAACCATTTTAGGAGAGATCCCTCAATTCCCTTATCTTTTAATTTTTTTATAAGGCGTTCATGGAGAATAGAATCAAACGCATTTGTAAAATCTATGTAAAGAATGTCCGTCATTAATTTATTTTCGGCAACCTCCGCCAAGTCTTCGATTACCTCGAGTAATTGGGTGGTGATTGACCTATTATTTCTGAATCCAAATTGAGAATCCGGGAGAATGTTTGAGCGCTCGCAGTGATTTAAGAGTTTGCGATAGATAAGTTCTTCAAGAATTTTTGAAACTGGGCAAAGCAGTGAGACTGGCCTAAAATCAGTTGGGTTTGCAGAAATTTTTTTGGGGATAGGGACAATGTAGGCACTTTTCCATATTCTGGGGCAGGTCCCGGTCATCATTGAAAAGTTGAAAATGTAAAATAATGGGTAACTGAGCGCTTCCGCGCAATTTTTTAGGAATATCTCAGGGATTCCGTCTGGCGAAGCATTAATTTTGGGTTTGAGATTTTTTAATTTCAAATAGACGTCTTCCTGCAATATGACTAAATGGGTTAGTTTTTGATTAGAAAAAGATTGGTTTTTGGATGGCGAAGTTAGTGGGTTAGTACTTTCTATGCGGAAGTGATAAAGACAGATGAAAAAATTTCAGCTTTGCCGTGGGGGGAGATGATAGGCTTTTTATCCTTATCTATAAAGTAGGAATTGAGGCTTTTTTGTTTTTCGGAATATTGCCAAAATATCTGTATTGTGTGTTAAGGTTTTTCAACTTTTTATTTTCCCTGTTCCTCAAAAATCTATAGATTTCTTTATCTATTTTTTCAGAGATCTCTGATACGAGTTGGGTATTCAGAGTGTCTTTCGTTTTTGTAAAAAATTTAGCCCTGTGTTCTAGCATTGATTGAATATGCTTGGGGTATTTTTCCATTTTTTGTCTGCGATTTGGGGTGTACATATTGATCGTTTCATTTATTGCATCCATGAACACCTTATATAGACTTTCTATATCCGTGCTATTTGAAAAAAGAATGTCCCAGTCAACTGAGAGGAGCCATTGATTTATAAATTTATAATCTGCTGCAAAAAAGTCCTTTTGTTGATCAGATTTTTCACTTTTTAGGTTTGAAAATTTGCGATTTCCATGGGAAATTTCACCATTTTTTAAGGGGACGGGAAGTTATCACTTTTTGTTTAAAAATTTGTGATTTCCATGGGAAATTTCACCTTTTTTTTAAAGGGGTGGGAAGCAAAAAACAAAATTAAATATCAAGTACAAGTATAAAGTTGTAGTGAATTACTATCATAATAATACTACGGCGCCGGGGAAAATTTCAAGGAATTCTCATCATTTTGTCGAGAAAAATTGGCATTTTTCGATAGTTATTTTTCATTTTCGAAAAAACCACAAAAAAGTTACAAAAACTCATTTCGAAAAAACGCATGGAAAAACCACAAAATGAATTAAAAAACCATACCGATGGGAGCCCTGACCTAAACGTAAGCTTTAGGCCTAAGACTAAACTTATGCCTAGGCCTGGGTCTAAACCTAGGCTTACTTGTTAGACTAGACTTGGGTTTCTAGTGTTGGGTTTTTTTCTCGAGAGTTCATCAGTGTGGCGACCATAGTAAAATATGGTTTTTTCTTACCAGTAGCATACACGTTTTCATTCCATGGCTTAAGGCGAGAGCCGGCCGAGCCGACAGTTGCTTCATAGATATTTCCCGATGAATCAGCCATGCCAAAATCCTGCATTACAAAAAAATAACCCGACAATAATCGACAAGTAAAATACGGTTTCGAAATTTTTGAAAAAACAACTAATTTTTCCGCGAAATATTTTTTATTCTTTACCTACGTTTGCCGAGGTAATTTAAATTTATTCGTCTTTAGAACAAAAAAAAAAGTTTATCGATAATTACAAAAATTTTGGAGACAAATAAATTTTGTTTAGAAAAAGAACGTATCAAAAAACAATTTAAAATATAATAAAAAATTGATTTATGTTTTCATACCATACATTTTTTGGAGGTAATATTAACTCCGGCAACGTGTTCGGATACAATCGGCGCTGTTCCTCATATCTTTGCATAAAAGTGTCGTGTGAATGCTGAAGGGCATCAACAACACTTTGGACGGAATAAAATGGCGGACTTGTGCTGAAGAGAAA
>JAEHOM010000275.1:0-13660 GCA_016433075.1 Hoplolaimus columbus | reverse complement strand
GTATAGATTTTTGTGGACAAAAAAAAAATACTAAAGTCGACTCTAAGGGGATTTGCACCCATAATAAAATAAAGATTTTCACTTCTTTCAAATAAAAAAAAATAAATAAATAAAATACTCGTGTAAAAATGTAATTTTTCGAAAGAGATCTTTGATACTTTTGGAATATTTTTTGCAATCATTTTTTGGAGTATTTAAACCCTAAAAAAATGTTTGTAAAAGGTATTATAGCCAATATCACTTAAGAATTGCCTTCATAAGTACGAATTAGCAATGTTTTCGACATTTTTCAGAAATTTTGATACATAAAATCGCAATTTTTTAGTGCATATTTTCCGCATATTTGGGATTTTTAGAGCATATTTCCCGCATATTTGAGGATTTTTAGGGCATATTTGGGCCAGCCCATGTCTTAACCAAGGGAAAAGCTCCGGATCCGCTCCGGAGCCGGAGTTGAAGCTGGAGCCGAAAATTCCAATTTTCACAACACTGAACATCGAACACCCCCCCCCCCTACTGCTGAAGATGTGCCTATATTATCATTCCTTCCTCCGCACAGTTGCGGTGATCCTTGTCAATGCCGTGAGGGCCAAGCGCGCGAGTTGCGCATTGCTCGAGTGCTGATTCCGGAGGAGTTTGTGCGCAGTCACTGCGCACTCGGAGACATTGCGCTGGTTGAGCTTGCGGAACCGGTGGCCTTCCGCAACACATCCATCGCTCGAGGCCCATTGCCTCCAACGCTGATCGCTTCCGGCTATGGCTTTGACCCAAATTGGAATGGCACAGCCCCGGACAACATGATGAGTGTGGAGGTGGAGATGGAGCAGCAATGCCCGGAGGAGGACCGCACCGTAAAAAAATATTTAAATTAAAAATAGTTCTCCTTTCTTTTAGGTGGACGCCATTTGTGCCCGGGAACTGTTTGAAAATGTGTGTGAAGGGGACAGCGGGGCGGCATTACGCGATCATGCCGGACATCTGTTTGGTGGGGATTTTGAATCGGACTGATCTGATCAGAGAAATTTAGGATCAGGCTGATCTGATCAGACAAATTTTCGATTTTTGAATCAGATTGATCTGATCAAGCAAATTTTAATCAGACATCTAATCAGACATTTTGGACTTCTGGATCTCAGGATGGTTTTTAAGGCATCGTCAGTTACGGGACCGGTTGCGCAAAGATGGAAAGCGAATTGGAGGAGAAAAGTCTTGGCCCGAACGTGAAGCCATCCCGTAAGGGTCCCGTCCTATATATCCAATCGAATAATTTTTCTTTCTCAGAAGTGTCCTTCTTGGGCGGTGTGTACACAAATGTCACTTATTGGGCGCCCTTTCTGTGCAGTGTTATTGATGAAAGGGAATCCGCGCAGAGGGGCTGTCTGGCGGAGGACATCCAAAGGGGCACAACGGAACAGCCCCACTTCCGAATTGAAGGCCCGGGGGCAACAGTGACCAAGACGGGACCAGGACAGATGGTTCAGTTTGAAGAAGCACCGGAGGAGGGGAACAGATGAGCAGGAGGGCGAGGGACACGATGCCAAGAAGCGAATATCTTTCCGAAAACCCATATAGTATATATTTTAAAAAATTCAAAATTATAGGGAAACAAGCGAAAAAACCAATGCCATGCGCTGGAATGAAGCTATAAAAAGAATCAAATTATTATATGCTTTAATAGTTGGCAAATGCCTTTTTGCAGAGAATTAGTTCAATAAGAATAAAGTTTTTCGGACTCGAATGCGGACCAATGGTCGTAATCGCGGAATTCATTTTAAATCCGATGATGATATTTGTCAGCTCAGATTTACCTCTAGAATAAAAAAATTAACAAAAAATTCAAATTAAACTTACAAGTTAATTTTGATTTCAAACGCTAAACATTTCCATATTTATTCCATTCAATTAAATTTGTTGGAGAATATTGATTCCTCCTCCCCTCCCCCAATGTCGGTTGTTCTACACTTGTTCCTGGCACTGTTTGTCCATCTGCTGGCCACAACTTGCTCCATCGAACTGGGCATCGTGCCAGTCGATGTGGATTACCCATGTTAAGATTGGATGCATCCAAGAGGATGACCAAGAATTTGATCTGATGAGTGAAATGGTCGTTCAGAAGAAAGGTCAAAGCTCGACAACCATACAAATCGCGGACCATGCCAAATGTGACCCTGGTAAATACATATGTATCTATTGTATAAATAAACGAGAAAATTCGTCATTTATCAAATTGCAACTATTGCCAACAATCAAAAAGCACTCATTTTGCAGATCATCCCACGTGTAATTGAGAAGAATTAGTTCCGAGCACTGAAAGTATTGAACCTTGAAAGTATGGGACCTTAATCATTTTTAGATTATGTGGTTCGAAAAATTATTGGATTTTTTAGGCTGAATGGGAGATGAAAGTTTGGGAGACAATTCTATAATTCCAATAGAATATAATAAAACAAGTGGACATTATATTTTTGACTAATTATTTTTAGATTATTTGATTCGAAAAATTATTGGATTTTTTAGGCTGAATGGGAGATGAAAGTTTGGGAGACAATTCTATAATTCCAAGCTGGTTTGGGGTTTGCCGAAATTGACCGGAAGGGCTTGTGATGACCACTCTGATGAGGGATGTAGCCACTCTGAATTCGGAAGAACAAGAAAAGTGTCCTTTTCTTGACTTTGAGTGCTTATAAGGAGTGTGGCTCCTTATAAGTTCGACGAGAGGAGAAAGCGAGGACGACCAATTTCAGAAATTGAAAAAGGTTGTTGCCTTCTCAGTTTCTGATTTAAGTAATAATAAGGTTGTTGCCTTCTAAGAACCTTGAAACAACAAGCTGCTGCGCCTTTCTGCTGATGTTGATATTGTGTTGGGCTGATTCACTTTCTTTCTATATCACCATTAGTAGGTATAGTAAGAGCGGGTACCAGCCCGAGGGAGAGCCTCAGCGCTGGAGAGGGCGATGGCAAAGGAGATGGGGGAAAGAGCAGAGGAGGGACGGAGATGGATTTGGGAACAGCGCATCCGGAGCCTGGACACTGGCCGGCCACCCTGACCCTGGGGAACGCTTACGGTCAAGGGAACGGTCCCGTTTGGGGAACGGTTACGGTTCAGGGAACGGTCTAGGTACTTTACTACTCAGGGCGAGCAGGCTTGCTCCCAAAAATGAATGACGAGGAGTGGGTGGGCGTCATTCTGCCCTAAAAACACAACAAACAACAATCTATGACCTTGGAGGGGGAGGGAGGGGTCATCTGCTGTGCTTTGCTCGTTTCCTCCTCCCCATCTCAATCCCTCCCTGTTTCACGGCATGACGGCATCAGCATCACCTCCCTTCCTCCCTTTCCTCTTCCTCTGCATCATCCATTCTCCCTTTCCTCGCTCCCCCCTCCCGGCACCAGCGACATAGAGCGTGCCATCTACATCTCTTGCTGCAGGAATGCTGAGTGGGCGGCGTTGGTTTGTGTCGAGTGCCGTCCTCCCTATGTATCTATCCTCCTAGCCTAATTCGATTTCTAGTAAAATCATAAATTATAAGTTATGAAAGTCGCACTTCTTATTTTTGCTTTATTTTTTGTGCATAAATGCCTTTGTGCTGCTGGTAAGCATTTTATGAATATTTTTTAATAAAATTAAAAAAAATGTTCAGGTCTCCAATGTTGGTGGGGACTTGGCGGCGGAATCAGAAGCGAACTGCATAAAAAAGCAATGACTTGTAGACGCGCATTTGGCGAGCCTTTCTGCTACATTACACAATGCAATGGTGAAGACACAGGTCACACATTTCATTAGCCCCATTAATCAGTGCTTGGCTGATCAGAATTTTCCAAAATGATCTGATCTGAATGACTAGATCATTCTATATGACCTGATCGATCCTGATCTGAGATCTTGATCTATATGACCATTTTGAGAATAGAATATCCATTCATCTACTCAAGTCACAAGTTTCACGAGAGTCCGGACTCCTGAAAAAGTCAGACTCTCTGACTTTTCTTTTATCCTTTCTTTTCCTTATTTAATTTTATCATAAAATAATTTGTTGAAAACCTTTATATTATGCAATAATATTCAAACAGTTTGGAAGGGCTGTGCCTACCGGCCAAACTACTGCTCCGGGTTCATGGTCCTGAACTCGTGCCTCGACGGAACAACGCCCCGATGCTCTCTGTGCAACACCAGTCTGTGCAACGTTGAAGCGGTTCTCGAGCACAATGAGAAACTACTGGTTCGCAAATATCAGCAAATAATTAATTGTTTTAATTGAATAAATTTTAAATTAATTTGGAAAAAAACTCCACTTTTTGTGTCTATATCTAAATTGTCAATTCCATTCATTACATAGTTTCTCAAAATTGTGGGGAATAACAAAATAATTTTCTAAAATGATAAGTGCCAATATATTTCTTTTTTTCTTTAATTTAAGCTTGAACCACCAACCACGCAAGACTTTATGCCCACTGAAGCCCACAATGTGCCCACAATGCTCATAGAGAAGGCCAAAACGGAGAACATACATTCGGGCAACAACAACATCCAACACCAACGGCAGTCTTCTTCTTCCATGGAGTTCAACCCGCCTTCGATAATGTCTCTGTTCATGCCACTTTACCCACTTCCTTAGCGTACACTTCATTTCGAACAATAAACAATCCTCCGATCCAAGATTCAAGGGTGCTTTCCCGTTTCCGGGGAAGGGGGGCGGGGTTTTATTGTGACGCATACGTGCTTAAAGTGTACGTGTTTTTGATATGTACGTGCCTTTTTTCATACTCCACGGGTTTGCCTGGTTCTGAGGTAGCCGTCCACGCGCTTTGACACGTACGTGCTTTTGACACCTTTAAGCTACACTTTAAGCACCCCTCCCCGGAAAAGGAAAGTACCGAATCGAGTTCATTCTCGAAACTTATCCATAACCTTTCTTATTAGTGCATCGACCACTTTTATTGTCCTCTTCCCTTTTAGCAAGTTTTTCTATTCTGTCTTTGGTAATTTTTCATTATTATAGCATTTTTTTCAGCCAAATTTTAAAATGGCAAAAACAATATGATACAGTAACCATTAATTGTAGAGGTACTTTGTATGTAGTTTGTATGCATTATGCTAATGAAGTACTATATGGTACATAAGTATGATACGATAAAACATTGTCTTCGGCGGCTGAGTTCGCCAACGGCGGGAGACAACCCACAACAGAAATCCTTTGTGCGGCACGTAAGACCGATGGGGCAATGACATTTGCGTTTCTCCTCAATTGAACTTGACTAATAACCTGCGCGGACGGTTTCTTGCCAAATAACTTGTTCAACAAGTGCACAAATGCATTACGGTATTGGGAACTGAAAAAAAAATGATTAAATTGCCTGAGACAACAGTGGGAACGGACCTGGTAAAATGGAGGACGGGCGCATTGCATGCGCTCGCCATGTTCAGCATGATGCCGGTGATGAACGTTACACGCCAAAAGAGCAGAAAGTCCACGTTTTGAAGCAGTAACAGCACGTGCATTATCGAAATTGTGAGTGCGTACCCGCCCACGTTCACCAACACAATCAATGCCAGCGACTTTGTCAGACGCATCGTGGTCTCCTCCCGAACTTAAGAAAAAAAAAAAGTGAATGTCTGTGTTTGTCCATCTGTGTTTTTTATATCCAATGTCCAAATCCATTGCGCTTGACAATCCTATCCCGAATTTTTTTTATCAAAAATTATCAATATCCGCACTTCTTGGTTATTCGGTATTATAAACCCTTGAAAGAAACCAAAAAATTATGAATTATGATCCTGCTAAAGCTCTTCTAGCTCCTGGCATGGCTCCTGAGCTGGCTCTGAAGCCGGATCAGGAGCCGGATGAGCTCTGATAGGTAGCCATTTTAGTAATTCGAACAAAAAAAATCGTAAAAATATTCGAACCTCCTTTCTCCATTTTGACAACGATCCAAATGCATAAATAGCATAATGCAGCGATGCCACTCAAAATTTGACTCATTTTTGCGCCATAGCTCGCGGAAAACAAAATATGAATGACGTCATTGAAGAAGCCGGATGTTGGCCTTATTAAAGGAAAAGCGTTGAGTTCATAAATTCATAATAATTTTTAATAAAAATGGCACATGTCGGTGAATTTGACCGCAGTGGTGTAAGCATAAAACGCCCAGAAAAGGCCAAGCCCAACACAGATCATGGCCAGAAAGCCAAGGTAGATTTTGCCCATGCGCCGATGCCTTAATGAATTTGAAGTTTGATGGTGAACCAGAGGGCACTGTTTTTGCTATCCCAGTTCAACTGTTGAGTTTCCAGTCCCGGAATTGGGATCAAAACCATGAAAAACAATGGTAAAAATTGGATACCATAGGAAGATGATATTAAACCTAGCCTTAACGGGATTTTACCCACAAATTTTTAAATGTCAAAAATTTTAAGACCTTGAGGTTTAAAATTAAACCTAAACATATAGACCTAAACCTTCTTAGTGTACCATTTGCTCAAATAAACAGGTTTAAACTCCTAGATATCGGAAAAAATGGGAAAAATTCGATCGGATTTTACAGATCGGAGGCGATCAGCGCAAAAAGTCGATCGAACGCTGCGACAGCGATCCCGCACATTGAGGCAACAAAGCCGAACAGCATTGGCAGCTCGAGTTGGGCGGCGGTGAGCAGAGGGACGAAGTTGAGACCACTGACCGCAATGGCCAGGAAGACGAGGTGGCCGGACTGGTGCAGCACTTCAAACGCGCAAATCATCGCCAACAGAAAGTTGGAGGTTCCGCGCAGAGACCTATGCCGAAAATTTGCATTTTTGGCGAGAAAAAGTTGTTTTGAACTTGGCCTTACTTTGTGGCCATTGTGGTTATGACAACGAATGTGTTCATGATGACTCCAGACAGCGTCACCACATTCAATGCCACAGCAGGCAGAACCAGGCCAATGCATGGACCCTTGCCATAGTATGCAAAAAACAGCTTTAAAAAATCAAAATTTAAAGCAGCTTCGCGGTGCAATGGGATGAATTACCGGATCAGCCGAACTGATGTTGAATTCGAACATTGCGGCGGGAGGAGAGTCGGACAACAACAAAATGCACTGTAATACAGTTTTTTATACAGTTAGTAGTTGCCAAAGGTAAATCGTGTCAATTTAGTAATATTTTTTCAAATTGCTGGATGGAGCGGGAGGTTTTTCTCAGGGCGATTTTCTCGGTGGTTAGCAAAGCCTGAATGCAAAAACAAGTTGAAGCTCAAGCTCAGATAGGATCAACATCAATGATTTTGTAAATTTTTTTGACTGCACGTATTTTAGAGCCTTCATGATGAATATCAAAAAACAGCCATTTTTATGCTATGAATGAATAAATGAATCATGTTTGATGTGACACCCCTATAGCGAAAAATCTCAAAAAAAAATGTATCTGAAATCACGCAGATGATTCAGATAAAAAAAACAAAAAAAAAATTAAAAATTAAATTTTTTGATGTTGGAGGGGATTGCCCATGTGACTATCTTTGTTAGCTTTTCGAAAGCTTATTGTTGTTACGCCTGGCCACATCATCGTTCCCACACGCGAGCATTGTTTTACTCTCATTTGCTCCCACCGCCCACACACGAGACACGCTAGGCCCGGGCCGGCCCAGTAGGTCCCGGCATAATTTCATTTAAAAATATTATGACAAAGGGAACTGCTGGGAGCGATCGGCAGACGAGGCCGGTCCGGTAATGGTCCGAGTCCGGCTTTAAGCCTGGTCATTACTCTCGAATTTTAACATAGTGAAATGGATTTGAATGTAAGTACACGATCACGTGGAATATGGAATACAATCTGTGGTGAAACAACTGGCAGACAAATACAAAAAACAACACATTTGGCCAAGCGACTGATGAGTCATCTGTGATGACTGACATCCTATCATCCAATTGATGTATCCATAGATACGGATACAGGTATATTGCATTGCTATGGGTAAACAATGAGTTGGAATCTTGGTCTGCTGCTTTTCTGTATAATTGTAAATCATCAGACCGTCATCAGATTGTAATAAATCATCAGACCGTACTTGTACTCTAGAATTCTACCAAGATAGACGTAGTTACACAGAAAACATGGCTTTTATGCTGGAAAAAGGGTGCTTTTTACAGTATATAGTGGGCAATATTTCCACTTTTGTCGGTCTTTTGGCAACTGTTTTTTGGCGTTTTGCGCGCAAGACATTTCGAACGGTTCGAAATTGGCCCTAATTAGTTGAACATTACTCCAATGAGCATTGATCAGTGATCACACACCGTCATGTCCATCTTCTTTATTATACCCATAATAATAATAAAGAGTGTGAGTGATGTATGAATGGACAAATAAAAGTAAAAATGTAAATAAGTCAAAGATTAAAGTGATCTGATCCGATGCTCTCTTTACCATTGAGAGAAGAGACGCGGAGAGCAAAATACAGTAGTAGACTGTGGTTGAGAGAATGAATACGGTAGCATACAATTTTGTAAAAAGCAAAAGAAGTAGGCAGCGGCGGAAAAGGAAGCAAAAATTTCCAGAAAAAAAAAACATATTTTAAGTAATAAGTGATGAGGAGGAGAACGGAGGGAGGGACCGAAAATATGTTTAGACTTAAGGGCCAAGGGACTTTCCAGACATTTTCGGCATATATGTCTATAAAACTGTAGAAAGAATATGATGTATAAATGTATAAGTTGGACGAGATTTACTATGGGCATAACAGAGTCTGTGTGTGTGTGTTTATTAAGTTTTGAGTCAATAAAATGTGCGTGGGCTGAAGAGTGAAATATGTCTCTCAGAAGGAAAATACTCTCTCGGTTGAGGCAAAAATATCTGTGCTGACTCGATTAGACAATTAGAAAAAAAGGAGAAAATCAGGTCGAAGAACCCTATTCAGGGTCAAAGTCGGTACGCCAAAATGTGAGTTTTTGCGACGATCAACACGCTGAACTGTCTGGGAGTTGTTCATCCGGCCATACTGCTCGGTGTTCCGGCTCCGCCCGTCGCAGCAGCCAGCAGTTGGCCATCGCCAACGCCACCCATCAGCCTTTGAAAATTTTGTTGGAATTTTTCAAAAAAAAAAATTAAGCCTTCACACACACCTCTTGGTCTTGGCGCGTCTGTTCTTGAACCAAATCTTGACATTGTGTGTGGAGATGTGCGGGTAGTTTTGCCTGTACGCCATGGAGTTCAGGTAGTCCGTGTACTGCTCGATCTGGAGCCAGCCCGGGTGCGGGTTGTCCTGAATTATTTTATTTATTTTTTTGTAATTTGAGCTTCTAAAACAGACCTCAAACCATCGCTCCAGAATGGGCTAAAAATTCGGATTTTAAATATTGAATTTTTTTCGGACAAAGCTCACCAGTTCGCTCAGCGGGTCAAACATCAGCCGGGACCGGGAGCTGCCGTTGTTCTCGCCTGCCCCGCCGCCTCCGCTCCGCTCACCTCGGTCCTTCTGCTGTTGCTGCGCGGCGCTGTCCTCAGCCCGTCCGCGCTGGTGGTGATGGGTTGAGGTTGGCGATGTGAAGTTGATCAGCTCCGATTTCACACCAACTGAAAAACCGTTTTGGGAGCTTTAACAAGTTCAAAAGAATTAGACGGTTTAAAAGTTAAAACCCCAACTTTAAAGGTAAAAAACAATTCAACCCCATACACACTGATGATGCAGAAAGTTCGGACATCGGATAATAAAAAAATTCATACGCGAATATCGCACCGCAAATTTTGGGTCAGATTTAAGAATTGGACACAGATTCCTGGTTAGATAGCCATTAGTCAATTGAGGAAAAAAAAATTTCGGGTAAGGATATCGGATTGTGCCCAACTAACATGTACCTCCATTCTCCTCGGCATTGTTGCTGGACTGTTGGTTGTTGTTGGTGTTGTTGTACAGAATGGAGTTCAACGCGTTTGAAGAGGGCGACTGCTTCAGACATGCGCCGCCACCAGTGGCAGAAGAGGCAGAGAAAATGTTGTTGGTGCTGCTCAATGCATTGTTGTTGTTGCTTGCGGTCGCCGCTGTACTGCTCGGAGTTGCGGGCGATGACATTCCTTCAGGAGGAAAATATACTCATCATAAGCATCACAACCAATGTTTTTGGTGATTCGGATTTTTCAAAAATGATCTGATCCGAAGGTCTGGTTCATACACAATGATCTGATCACAACACCCATCACAACACTGGTTACAAGTTACAACACCCATAATGTTCAAAAATCCAATATCGGACCAATTTTTGGAGAACACTCCATATCCCGAGCCCAGTTCGGCTAATAACCTATAAAGAGCTGCTCGAAACCGAAAATTCCTCTACGAGATTCATGCTACACTCACCCGCGGCCATGGCCATCAGTTGGAGTTGCTGTTGCGCGGACGGCATCAGCTGGGAGAAGGCGGCCGCCGCAGCCGCAGCGGCAGCCGCCATCTGTTGTTGCGCAGACGCGGCAGAAGATGAGCAGGCGGCCGGACCGGAAGAGGTCGGCGTGGTGGGCGCCACCGCTTGCGGATGGTTGTTGTTGGCGAGAAGGTGGTGGTAAGGCGTGGATGTGCTTGAACGGATTGCGGCCGAAGCTGCTGCTCCAGATGGTGTCTGGACGAAAAAGCCCAAAGTTCAAATTTTGGCATTTTGTCCGCCAACAGCGGACGAATTTCGTTTCAAAAAACCCAAACTTTCGCGGTTTTTTTCGGTTTCGAACTTTAGTTTGTCCACCCACCACCGACCAAGTTTAGCTGATCGTGTAGTGACTGTGTCGTCAGAGTGTCCATTGGCTGCTCAGCTTGTTGTTGCTCTTGCGACTCGCCGCCGTTGTTGTGCACAACATCCATCCATTGGACCTCCTCATCGGGCGAACATGCGACGGACGAGTGCTCCTTTGATGAGGAGGTATACTGTAAAGGAGGGATGGTTACGGTAAAAAAATTGCATTAATTTTAAAAAACGATTAAAATTCCCAAGAAAATTAGTTATTTTAGCCAAACTATGCCTGCAACACAGTGTCAATGCCTCCGGCCGAGCATCCGACCCCGCTGGTCACGCTGTGCACGCTCATGTCATCGTTGCCGGCCGGCGACTCGGAGCCGCCGTCAATCCTCTGCTGATCAAACTCAATCGATTATCGATTTTTAACGATTTTTTGGCTCACATCCGAGTTCTGTCCACCGGCCGACGAAGTTGTCATTGTGGGCCCATTTGTAGTGGTTGTGGGATGATGATGTTGGTGTTGTTGTACTGTGCCAGCTTGATGGTGGTGGTGTTGCTGGTTGTGATAATGGTGTTGTTGTTGCGCATGTTCATCCTCTCCACTGCCGCCTCCCACCTCAATCAGTTGCTGTTGCGCGGACGCGGAAGCGGTTGCCGCGGTGTTGTTGCTTGTGCTGGCGACCGCACCTGCCTCGAACTTGGACTCGAACTTTGATCGGATGTCCAGAGGACCAGAAGCAAACGGAATCTGTAAAAAATTGCATTTTTTTGTGAGATTTTGAGATTTTGTTGTAATAAGTGCAACATGTATGGAAAAGTTCAAAATATCACAAATTTAAAAATCAAAATTTCACATGTTGGTGCTGGTGATCGTCTTGGCCGCCAGCGGATGACGTCATCATCATGGCTGATGGGTTTGCGCCCGCGGCGGTGAGCTGCGCGACCAGACTTGCCGCAAGCTTTTGCTGGGCCTGCACGTCGCCTGCGGCAGCACTGGCCGCCATCTGCTGAATGCTCGAGGAGGAGGAAGCACCTGAATAATGGTGGAGAGAAAATTTTGCAATATTTCGGCAAAATGCAAATTTAATACTTTGGCCACTACCGCCGCTTAAGGGCGTCGACGTCGCAGCGGCTGCCATTGCCGCAAATGCGAGCGAGTTCAGCAGCGCCATGTTCATGCCTTGGTCTCCTCGTTGTTGTTGCTGGTTGGGTACTGTAGGAAAGTGTGCTTTAAACATATGTCATACTGTACCATGAAAAGTCACTGTCAAGAAAATATGTCTGAAAAGCCGCTTCTTCTTACCCGCGTTCAGCGGCAACATGGCCATCGGCTTCTGCTGTTGCTGATGTTGTGCAGAGCTTCCGCTGTTTTGCTGCGCTGTGGCGGATTGGCGCGCGGCAACCGCGCGCTGATGGGTGCGCCGTTGGTTGGCAAACCAATTGCAAATTTGCTGCAAATTCGGCATTTTATAAATTATTTGCTTTGTTTTAGACTTTTTGTCCCGAAAATTTTGAATTTTCGAGCTATGTAGAAAGTCAGGAAATACAAAATGGCGTTGTAGGCTTTCAAACTTAAATAAGGTCCGAATTTTCTGCCCGAACTTTAAGAGGTTCGAATTTTCTGCCCGACCTTTAAGGTTTAAGGGGTTCGAATTTTCTGGAAAGCCAGCCCCAGCCTTTGCCCACCTGGTAAGTGACTTTGTTGTTCGCGCGCCGGTACGCGGCCGAGTTGAGAATGTTTGCGTAGGAAAGCAGCTTCTGCCGGGACGGGTTCGGGTCCGAGCGGAACCATCGCTCGAGTCGGGGCAGTTCGCTGACGGGACTGAAGCGCGTGATGCTCAGGGGACTTAAAAAAACTTTTGGATTTTCGAAAGAATTTGAAATTTGAAAAAACAAAAACAAAAAAAGGATTTTGAAATAATTTTGCACCTTTTCCGCTGGTCCTCCTGTTGCGCAGCAATCTGCTCCAACCACTCGTTGACTGCCTCGCTTTGCTCTCGCGCACCAATCCAGGCCGAGCACTCGTCATCACAGGCCATCACCTGAAAAGTTAAGAGTTATTAATCGGAAATTTGTTACAAAATCGAGAAAAAATTTAAAAATGATCAAAAAAAAACTGATGAGACCTGTTGCAGGATCTCCTTGACCTCCTGTCCGTTGGAGGAAGTCAGAATCTGGGGCTGCTTCTCAATGGCCGTCTTCAGCAGCCGCTGCTTCAGATCCACAAGGCAGTGGCCGTTGGTGTCGTTAGAGGAGCTTAAATGTGCGAAAATTTGCGGAAAATAATCAAAAAATGATAAAAACAAAATTTAAAATTAAATCAAATTAAAATTTAAAAAAATGAAAAATGCCTTTACAGAACAATTTGCATAATTTTCAAGGCATTTTTAAGTTAGTTCAATATCAATTTCCGGACAAAATCAGACTGATATCGATAAGCTTTTTCTATGAAAATTGTTGTTGGATTGAAAAATAAATTGTGCCCCTAAAAACTAAATCATCAAAAATGTAAATTAAATATAGTTCCCTAATTTCCACCTAGGTCAAGAAGTCAATACACAATTCTAGACTCCATTCACATTAAAAAGTTGCCAATTTTTTAGCATTTTACTAAGAAAATATCAATGGCCATAACAATGTACCGTTTGGCCAGAATCTTCAGCGTGATGTGCGTGGATATCTCGCGAAACAGGTTGGTGACCAGCTCCTCCGGGTTGTCCGTGATGGTCTCGAAGCTGATCGGCTTCCAGTTGTTGATCTGGATCAGACCTAAAGCCAACAACAGTTAATCACCATCAAATGGGTTTTTTGCCAAAAAAATTTCCCAAAATTCCCCCATCCCATATTCTTGCTTTCACCTTCCACTCCATCATCCCATCCCATCAATCCGATCCAAAAAGCCCCCAAAGGCTCATAAATATGCAAATCAAATGGGAGGATGTGCACACAACACATTCCGTCCATC
>JAEHOM010000274.1:0-13697 GCA_016433075.1 Hoplolaimus columbus | reverse complement strand
CCACATCCAACTCCACATTGGAAACAATTCAAACAGTCCAACAACCATATCCATTTACAACATACCCAAACAATCCATAATACCAGCACCAAAACCATAACCACATTGCATACAACAGTAGGCATATTTGTAGACACTTCGAGTACCAACACGCTTGTAGGCATTTTGCCAGAAAATACGCTTGTAGGCATTTTGCATCATAGACATTTTACCTTGTAGGCATTTCGAGTACCAGTCCGCTTGTAGGCATTTTGATTAGTAGGCATTTTGTGGAATAGGCGTTTCCGTGCCATACCATTGTGATACTTTGTCATTTTGCTGTTGCTCTCGATGTCTGCGATTTTATAAACGTGTTTTGGATTGCTTATCGCATTAATGTTTGTGGATATTTAACATAAAAATGTAAGCATAAACAACAATTGATACAATAGGAGTAAAGGGGGTGGAAGAATCTTCCCCTTCCCCCCCCCAGAGCCGTGAAAATATTTTTGACATGAAGGAGAAAAGTAAAAAATTTCGTAGAGACCTTAAAAAATTGTCTAAAATTGCAAAAAAATCTATCTGCACACCCTGCCCCCCCCCAGTGCCAATTTTGCTTTCATACGCGTTAAAAACACGTTTTGAGCAAATTAGCATTTTTAGACCAAAAAAGATGGTCGATGAGGAAGAAAATTTTATTTAGTTTAGAGAATGTAGGCACTTTGGTAGGTTTTTTTTGTCACACTTTTTTTGTAGGCATTTTACAGTCATTTTTTGTTAAAGGTATTGATTATAGTGGAGTTTACACCCCCCTCGAAATGCTTCGGCCTTGTCATTTCCCAACCACATGCGGTTGACAAGACAGCGGATCCCAACCGGATACGGTTGTCAGACGCTTTTTTCAACTTTCATGAGACTATAACTTTTTATTTTTAAGAGTTGCGCGCAAAAGTTTGAGATAGAAATGCTCAGCTCGACGAGAGGAATCGGATTGTACCACTTTTGAAAAATTTCGAAAGGGGTGGGTGTGAACTCCACTATAGCCAAGGTATTTTCTCAAGGCAGGCATTTTGTCTTGCAGATCTTGTGCCTTCTTGAAAACGGGAAAAGAACTAGCAATATCGACCCATCCGGCTTTAATTTTTGACAAAAAAAAGATTCGTATTTCGGGTCTAATCTTGGCAAAACCGATGATTATTTATTATCCAGAAAAAAAATCGTGAGCCATAGAAAGCTATTGATTGGACCCAGCTCAAAAATAATTAATTTTGCTTTTATTTTATTTATTCTTTATTTTCTTTTATTTAATTTTAAAATCTTTTCAGAGCGAAATCAAAACATAAACCGGGTTGTTCGTGAATAAAATTAGTTTTAAAATTTTTTTTTTTGTATCCTGAAGGCCGATAGCCATGCAAAACTTTTAAAATGTTAAACCATTCTTTTAAGGACTTAATCAAATTTTGACTATTTTAAACAAAAATTTTGTTTTCTCTCTCCGTTGAAAATTTTCCATTTTGGAAGAAGAGTTATTGGCGGTGGGGCACGTACTTCGTGCCGCTCGCTCTTCGTGCCGCTCGCTGGCTACAGAGCTGATTTAATACGTACTTGTACAGAAAAATTACATTTTGTGATTTGAGAATATAAAAACCATAAATTTTAGCATCGTGAAAAAGCTTATGTGACTGCTACTTCAACAACATTTATTGAACTTGCACCACCATTTCCAATGAACACAGTGGCTTTACTTCAACTTTCAAGTGATCATCTTCATTTGGATCCCAAGAGCACGCTTAAGCTTGCAAAGAAGCTCCACAAACTGGGGTTAATCACATCTCCGCGTACATCGTGTACCTCATATCCGCAAGGATTCCCAAGTAAAGGCAAGAAAAATTGCCTTTTTGTTTTTCGCATCACTTAATTTATAGATCTTTTGCGTTCAATTGTGTTACAACTTGATGAATTTTGTGGCGCAGAAGCAAGATTGAATGTCCAGGTTTCATGGAATTATGTTAATTTGCTTTATTTTGACGTTTTTAGGACATATTGGGACACTTTCACAGATCCAATCAGCGTCCTATAGGCGACGATTCACCCATTTATCCACTCTCAATAAAAATGGAAGGAAACAGGCTTCAAAGGGCATTAGAAGGTAAAACCATCCAAAATGTCTAGTGTTTATGCTACAAGTGTTTTATGAATTTTGTATCTCATTCTTTTTAGCAGATGAAAAGTTGCGCAAGCTCTACGAATTGATTTGCAGATATTTTATTGCAAGCTGCATGCTTCCTGTGAAGGTGGCAGAGTCAATACTAAAGTATTTTTTTACAATAATCTAGTTTTGTCATACTTACAAGTTAGTAGTTTTCATTTTCCCTTTAATTTTTCATCTTTCATTTTCCATTTATGATTATAGGTTTAAAGTTGGACCAGAAGTGTTCAGAAGCGTTGGCCATTCCATTTTCCAGGAGAGCTATCTGATTGTTGCGCCGTGGATGAAGCCCAGTTACAACGACACAATACCACCCGAAGCAAAGAATCAAAAGCAATTTATTAAGCAATCATTTGTTGTGAGGTTGCTTTTTCACTTTAAATCTGCGTAAGTAAGCCAAATTCAGCTTTACATTTCGTTAATCCAAGCAATTTTTTTGTCATTATTGACGAAAATGAAGTTGCCTTGTGGCACGCATCCAAATGATCATACACCATAGATGAAATAAGGGTGGGTTGACCTACCCCTCGAACCTCGGAAATTTTTGAAAATTTTGAATCTTGGCCGGATAAAATTGAAAATTTTCAAAAATCGGTCGTTTTCTCAAAATTACGATCAATTTTCGACCATACGACTTTTTGGGCCACCAAATGCTGGATATAGATACGTCCTTGGCCGCATTTGTTATAGCATTTTTTAGCTTATTCCGTAAGCAATTTTTCAGTGATGTTCATCGTCAGCCGATAAAAGAGCTGAAGGGTGGTCTCGCTGAATCCGAATTGATTGCTCAAATGGAGAATAAGGGGCTAGGAGACTATATGACGATTCCGGATATACTCAGCTTGCTGACACTGAAGAAGCTCATCTATGTATGGCAAGAATTTTCAAAAAATAAATAAATAAGTGCTTTTTCAGGTAATTGAGCCAGGTCGTACGGTTGTTCCGACATCGGAGGGGTTCAAGCTTCTCGAGGTACAGTCTATTTGTTGTAAATAAAATTTACACGATTCATGCTGATGTTCAAGACATACCGGAAGCAAAGGAAGGAATGTGCTGAGGAAAAGGATGAATGTAAGTTCATTGAAGATGAATAATTTTCTTCTTTATTTTTGTTTTTGATTTTCCAGCTAGTTCCAGCGAAGATTTATCTGATGAAGAAATGGATTGCATCGATGATGATGATAGTGCTTTTCGGCGTTCAGGAGCAAAGAAGAGAATGTGTCGCGCATCGACGCCGAATGTGGAAGTCCCTAAGAAGCGTTTCAGAATTTCATCGCCAACGCGCAGGCCCTTTGTTCGAGCAATTCGGGCTAAGACTGAAGAACCAACAGTCGACCTTGATAGATTGGAAGGTCTAAAAGCTATAAATTGTACTTTGTGTACCTTATACTCCATTATTATTTTTTCTAGCTACTTTGCGAAATCGTGCACCTTCTCCAGTTGACCAGCCACATTTCTTTAATATTAATCCACGGAACAAAAGTAATAAAGGAGAAAGAGAACTGGCATCTGACAGGAATTTCGGGTATTCCCTTACTTAGTTTTTATTTATTTATTTATTTTTTGCTTTTTAAGGTCCAAAATATTCATTGGCAATGTGCCACCTAATCTGAATCGACGTGATTTACTTGATGCCTTTTATGGTTTTGGTAACATTAAGGATGCTCAGATATTTCATGCCAAAAGAAGTGCTTCAATGGAATTTTCAAATCCGATTGAGGCGCAAAGAGCTATTAAATCCATGAATGGTGCATCGTTACATGGATACACAATGAGTAAGTGATACTTTGATATTTGATTACATGCACCCAAATCATTTTCAGAGGTCGATTTCCATAAAATAGGCTTTTATGCAACATCATCGTCCCAGGGTCGTGCAGCGCCAAACACCTCACAAACTTCCTTTTTCAGCCATCACCAAACTCATTCTCAACAAAATCGCCCTTCACAAAAAGCTTTTTATGGAAAAGAGCACCTTCCTGCATATTCACAACAAGTTTCTCGCTCAATGGTTAAGAATACCGGTACATTTTTTCACATTTAAAATTTTACGATAATTGATCTTGAATTCATTCTTTCACAAAATAGATTTTTTACCTTTTTGTTATATTTTTTCTTAAATTCATGAAACATCCGAACACTCGACTTAATTTTTCCATTATAGTGTTTTCGACACCTGCTATTGCCTCGAATGTGAAATCGAGCGTTGCACCGCAAACATTTTTCCGTCCAGAAACAAGAAGGAAAGTCGAGCAACCAATTTCGCCGTCAAAACCGAACAGTTATTTGCGTCAGACAGCACCGGAACGAGGAAAGTTCCAGCAGGCATCAGCAAGTCAAACAGCTCACATGCCCACCGTCCGCCAACCTCCTGTCAGCAATTCATCATCTGCAGCATACATTGGAAGTGAGCCACGCCGGAGTGCACGTCTGCGAGACAAGAGCGCGTCTGGTGGTCAGAAATCATTCAACCACTATTACTTCAAATGATGTATTCTTTACCTTAAAACCAATTATTTGTTATTACATATTTTTGATTTCAACTTTTGAAATGTTCACTTCCTTAAATTTATTTTCCATACCCTCGCAAGGGGGGGGTCAGGGAAGCGGGTCTTAATCGTAAATCTAGGTGTTTTGAAACCTAAATCGTAAAATTTGGGATTGTTGAAAAATTCTTAAGCAAATATGTAATAAAATCCGAAAATCAAAAAAAAACAAAACTAATTGAAAATTTTCTAAAATTTCCCATTTTTCCTTTTTCCCAAAACTATTTTTCTTAAAGAAAATGATTTCTCGGCGGCGCCGATGTATAGAAAAGGGGGGCCTCCTGACCCCCCTTTCCTCCCTCAATCGTAAAGCTCCATGGCTGAAGGCTGACCCCCCCCCCCTAGCGAAGGTATGTTACTTATTTCATTGTTTTTTTTACTTACATTTTTTCGTGTTTTTTTCCTAAATAACATAACATGCAGATAATGTAATGATTACCCATTTACATTTTAAAGTTTTTATCCATTTTCGGTTTTGCAATTTTTCGGGTCCCCAGTTTTTCTCCAGTGTCTTAGACATAAGCTGAAAGTTCGTAATGAGATCATCAGTTGAGGTCGTGACGTCCCCTGAAAAAATCAGGGGATGTGAGGAGTAAATTTGGAAAAAATCTGAAATTTCATAGTTTCTTTTGAAAATCCTGTTACACAAATTACTAAAATCATTCATGTTTTATGCATTTCATTTCCTAAAATCTCAATTGTCAGTCTTCTTACGGACATGTAGCTAGATAAATAATGGATTCTCCCACGTCCATTCCCATATATCTATTGTTCTTATTTTTGGCTTTTGCAATTATTTGTTAACTGTTAATCTAACAATAATATAATCATTCGATTTATGATAAATTTATTTGTTTGTTTTGTTCGCAATGTTAGTTATTTGGATTTTCTATTTGAGAAATAAAGTACCTTTTTTTAATTAAATTCAAGCCATACCACAACGAAAACAACTTGGCCTAATAAGCACAATATAAAACTTATTAGCATCTTATGAGAAAATGGAACTGCACGTCTGGCCTGGTGAATTTGGATTACCTTCCTTCGACATTGAATGCCTCCAATTTATGGTTAAAATTTCGTTTACGACAAAAAGACAAAGAAAATGGTTTAGGCCGCCAGCAAGTTTTGTGCTGCGCCAATAATTTTCAGGTTTTCCGCTCAACCTTGGAAGTCGCCAACAGGTGTGGGGCACATTTTTTTGTGTAATTTGATTATAGTTGCGAGGGTTATAGGCAATTATACTGCGTTGGAGGTTTATTTAAACTATGGTGAGACCCCCGTGGGGTCCGGTCCCCTCTCAGTGTAAATTGCGACTTTTTTAATCAAAAATCAATATTTTTCCGCCCGTCTAGAATTCCAAAGTTTACAAATTTTCAGACAAGCTAGATAACCGCGACAACCGTAAGGTGGAGGGTCAAGAAGACGAGAGGTGGGCGCATCCCCGTGCCCACCCCCACGGGGCACCACCGCAGGGGTGGACACGGGGGTTGGAAATTTGCGGGGGTTGGGAATTTGCGGGGGTTGAAAATTTGGGTGTTGGAAATTTGAGATAGTTTACTTTCAACTTTGGAATTCTAGACGGGCGGAAAAATATTTTTGATTAAAAAAAGTCGCAATTTCCACGGGGAGGGGACCCCACGGGGGTCTTATCCTAATTTAAACAGATGGGGGCACGGCAGACATGTCGAAAGGATTAATAATCAAAATATGGTCTCTAGAATCGCGAGTGGGAAGGAGGGTATATGGTCAGAGTCAGAGCTCAAAGCCTCAAAGTTCGAATACAATCACAATCTATGTGTAAAAATTTGAAGAAAAAACTTTTTTGCTCATTTACAGAATGGCCAATATTCAGAGACTATACCTGACTGCTATACTGTATATCAGGCCATTGCCTGATGAGCCGGGACTAGGGAATCCTGCCCCGTCTGGATAACTTCAGTCCGATTAAACCACCATTCTCTCTTGATCCCACTTGAACTTGAACACGCCACACTTTGAATACTGAACATCTATGCATTTTATGTTATTTTTTCTCATTGGGTATACTTTTACAAATTCGCAGGTGACCTTCCTTATTTCGACAACGCGGGCGATGAACAGCGCATTACCGATTTCGGGGAATTTGTGGAATTTTTGCGAAACAGCCGTCAGGACATTGTGCTAGACAATGATCTCGTGATAAGCCAACTGTGCGATTTTGATGCTTATTCTTGCTTACTGAAACAAAAACTACTGCCTGCTTTGGTGGGCTTTTTTTAAATAGATTTACCTTTTTATTTACCTTATTCAAATGAATTTTCTTTTTTTTTAGAGAAAGATGTTGAATTTATTTACAGTATTCTCTATTGTATAGATTAATAAATTCCGTGCCTAATGCATGCTTTTTATCGGATTTTATCATTTTCAGACCAATTTGTTTTGGATGGACAAATACAACTACAATGCAATCACTCATCTCCTCTTCACACAGCAGCTTTCCTTCCCTTACAATGTCTATTACATGGACCGGAGACGAAAACGGATGGAGACACTGGTGAAGGTGACGAGGAAAAGTCAAACAGAACTTGCACTGGATGCCATCCAGGTTTCAAATAACATTTTTTACTTTTCTTCGATTTTTCCCATTATGTTTTGAAAAAACTAATTCGAAATTCGCTAGAAATTCTCGTTAAATTTAGCGTTACTCTAGTTTCGGAAATAGTGGAAAGCTTAATGAAGAATGGTCTTACAGCCTTTTGACCTTTTAAGGCACTGAATGTGCTGTCTGCGAAGGTGAGTTTTGTTGTGTGCGGGCAAGTCTGCTTCATGTCAGCCTTCAATGCCCTTATATTTTAGCTGTCTGATAACAAGTACTTCTGCGGAGACAAGTCAGTTCATGAATTATGACGTCAAAAAGAATCTTACATTAGTTATCTCGGCTACCCCCCCCCCTCTACCTATACAATTGTAGACAAAAAAAAAACGATTTTGTATTAAATGTTAAAGGCGCATATTTGAGGGCAACCCCGGCATCACACAACCCAAGGGAAGCCCTTAACATATTTGCTTGATAAAGGAAAATCTTTGAAATTTAAAAATATAACAAGTGAGTTAACAGTTAAAATTTTGATTAGTCCTATGCCGGAAATAAAAATAAGCTGGAATTGAATGATGGATCGAGGTTAGGCCCGTAACCAGAAAAAAATTTTCCATAGGAAGGGGAAACAAAAATTTTCTTTTTATTTTTTGCTTTTGTGAGGGAAATTCGAAAATTTTTCGCCTTTTATTGAATTTACTGATAAATTTTTTCGAAATTTTTAGTTTTTCTCCCGGTTCGGGGGAGGGTAATTGGGAAATACGAATACCTCCCTTTTCCCCCTCCTGTTTCGGGTCGAGGTATCTGAATTTTTCAGGCCATGTTCAATTGATGCGCTTGTGTTCGGTTATTTGGCTCCTCTTTTGCGTACTCAACTGCCGAGCGATCGACTCCAATTGCACTTGTCAGCCACTCCCAATCTCGTTCGCTTTGTGGAGTCAATTTTAAGCATTGTAAGAATGGGTTAACACATCTGTGGTCATCGGAGATTAAATTCGGGAATAATAATTGCTCTTTTCCAATAGTATTTGCCATTGCCGGAAAACATTCTGAAGCAGCAAGCACTTTCGAGGAAAATGTGGCAAAAACGGAAGGCAGAAGCCCAACGGACGATGGAGGAAGGACGAATTGAGCGGGAACAGCACAAAAATGAGCGAGAACTGCGCCAGCAATCATCCGTCGGTCACATTCTCTTCTTCATGGCTGTCTCCATCACGGGCTGCTTACTGTTCAGTTTGCACACCGGCATCATCCGAATAGAGCAGGTCCACCACAAGAAGACGAAGAAGAAGACATGACCATCAGTTTTTGTTCCTCCTTATAGGTTTAAAAATAAATGAATGAATGGATGGCGATCAGATCCTGCAGATGTTACGTTATGAGACGATGCCATAGTGTCTGTCAGGCCCTCATTATGCGCAAGACAACCTCCCATGTCTTTTGTTTCCCTTTTTTCTCGTCACAATATCATCTGAACAGAAATGAACAAACACTTCTTAAGGTTCATTATCAGCTGCAGCTGATTTAGAAACGATTTTCTCCTCCTTGAACACACACTGGATGATGTTTCGTGCTACTGGAATCCGTGCGCTCTTCCCACTCTCCATATTTAATATTCATATTTCATATGCACACTTTCGGACGTCAAATTACACCAATAAGTCTCTGATGAACATTTCATCACAGAGCATCCGAAGTCACTTGAATTGTTGTCAATGGTCCGCTTGTACGAAGTTTTTCGGACTCACTGAATATGTGGACAAAGAGAACGACGCTTGTCGCTTGTTATAAATTGTTTTGTCGCCTGGCTATGATCGAATCCTCGCTTGTATACGTGAATTTTTGCAGGGGATTTAAAAAATGTGAATTTTTACATGGAATTTCAAAATAAGTAAGGATTTGTTTAATTATGATGCGATTGATCTATGAAGTTACAAGATTCCTAATAAATCGGACCCGGGTTCCCTGCTCACAGCGCACAGAATCACATACAACAAAAATGTCCGGATTTATAATTTTGACCGGATTTTTAGGGATTAGTTTCCTGATTAGGCGAGAGGCTGCGCCTAACGTGTGGTTTTATCAACAAAAAAATGTTATAGGTGAAAGTGTAAATAGGACAACAGCGCGATCATTATGTGTGTGGTGTGTGTGGATTGTGGAAGGGGAGAACAAAATTTCAGTAAAATGAACGTCATGAAAACTCTGTACTCCAAAAAGCGCTGGTAAAAGCATCATTGTTGGATCAATCCCATTTCTTCATTTCATATTTTCAAAAACCAACAGAATTGACAATCGTATCAATAAAAAAACAGTCAAAAAGCATATTGCTAAAGTTTTCAGAACGCTCATTTCAGGTTGACAGTGAAAAATCTGATCGGTCCATTACATTTTGGGTGGGTTTACTTTTTAGTTTAGCTTATTTATTAAGATGCCTACGCATATTGTGAAAGGCAACGCAACTGACAAAGTGTGTTTGTTTTAATGAGTGACAACAATTGTTTTGGACTATCCCCGGCCAATTGTTGTTGTTGGGGTGTTTGTTCATTCCCGTATCGTGTGATAATAACAGTAACAGTGAAAAAAGGAAGGAATTATTGGAGCTGTGAGTTAGCATCCGAGATGATTGTGTTCTGATTCACATCAAATTTCGCCGCCGCCGCTGCTCACTGCATTTCCGCGCTCGTCGTTCGCTTCCTCCGCTTCTCCAGCAGCGCATTCTGCGCATCGCCCATCTGCTTGATGTGCACATCGTCCACTCGCATCGTTGCAAGCGCACTCTCCATCTCCTCCTTCAACAGACTGCGGAATTTGTAAATTTCCAAAGGGATGTTATAATACTTTTCCATTTTTTTAAGTTCGAAAAACTGATGACGGAAAAAATAATCGATAACTACTGCTGAGAAACTTACTTGTTAGTTTTCGAAAATTTTTTCAAAAAAAAGTAAATCGGAAACGAAATCCTAACCAACTCATTGGCGAAATTATTTATTGGATGGAATATTATTTTACCATTCGGATCAATATTGGTGCTTTCTTCCTATAAAAAATGATGTTCACCCACCGAGAACTCGGGCCAGTTGACTTGTTCTTCGTTCATCACTTCTCGGGTAGCCAGCGCCGTGACCGGATTCCTGTTGTAATGCGTTATCCACTTGTGTTGCATCAGCTGATCGATGGTCGCCCGTTCGTCGGGATCAGTGACCAGACATCGTCTGATCAGGTCCTTGGCTGCTTCTGACACTCGATCCCACTCTGGCCCAGACAGATTGTATTGGCCGGCTCGAATGCGGCTCTTCATGCCGGGAGAAATGGGCAGTCCATGTGTGGAGAAGAATGGGGGATACCCACAAAGTCTTAACAAGAAATCAACAAATAAGAGTCATGAAATATTAAGAAATTTCCTAGGCTTTTTGAGAAAATCATATTTCAAAAAAAAAGCCAATAAAATGCATGTTTGGATTTGGAGAAATTTTTTGTTGGAAATTTCACGTAGGCAGCCACCCAAAACTTGAAAAATTTTACGTGACCCTCCGAATTTTCTGCGCAATCCCCCAACCCCATGCTAGGACGAAATTTTATGGATTTGAATTTTTACTGGTAAATTTTCGCCATGTTTGCGCGACCCTCGCCATTTCGGTTGCGCGATGCGCCCATCCCCCTCCAAAATTTGGAGGTATAGAGGGATATGCCCACGTGTTGGGAATATATTTGATTTTGCTGGACTATTCCTGTGAAACAAAAGATGATGTACGGTTAAATTTATGAAGGATTTCATAACTTTCTCTCCCACCAACATTTTTCCCATAGCCCATATCAATTTGCTTTATTCATTAGATATTAGATTCTCAAAGGTTTCGCTCTCCCTAATTGGTGCAGAAACTAATTAAGAAATGGGAAACCGAGAAGAACATTAATCGAGCTAATAAGATTTTCAGCTTACACTTACAGAATGTAGGATATGACACCGATTGCCCAAATGTCGCATGCTTTGTCATATTTCTGTGAACTAAACACCTGAAATTTTGCCGTTAAAAAATTTCTAAACAAAAAATTGGCAACCTCCGGAGAGCTGTAGTATGGTGTGTAGAGGGGTGTGACCAGCGACTTTTCGCCTTCTTCCGAGCGCTTCGCAAAGCCAAAGTCTGTCAGCTTCAGGACTCCTGTCGGTCCGGGCTCACTGTACAGCAAGTTCTCAGGCTTGATATCCCTGTGCGCAATACCCATGTGGTGCAGATGGGCCACGGCGGAGCATATGGAATGGATGATGTTGGACGCCTCCCTTTCCGTAAACGCAGCAACAGAACGTTCCTGGGAAGATTTCAATGAAACAATTACTTTCCAAAAATGAAATTTTAGGAGTAAAATTGGTACTTTTCCGTTTTGTACACACACCCCAAAAGCGCATACGTGGACGTGGACTACCCCAGACCCAGCAAAACCCGCAAATTTTAATAAAAGCACGTACGTGCCAAAAAACACGTATGCGCTTTTGGGATGTGTGCACAAAACGAAAATTGCCGTAAAATTTTTAAAGATGTGTAGGAAGCGTACAATTCAGGGACGGATCTAGGGTGGCCGGCGTGGCACGTGCCCGCCCCCCAAACCCCGCCGAAGGCGGGGCACCCGTGGCAAATAGTAGAAAAATTCAAAAATTTCGATAAATTTTCGCATTTTTTCGCTAAAAAATGGCACATTTCCTTAAGGAATTTGGTCAAATTTCGTCAAAATTTCCCCGGCGGCGCCTATCGGCGCCGCCGGCACCTCCAAAACTTCCAAAATATTGATTTTCCAAGCCAAAAAACCCAAAATCTGCCTTATTTAGCCGTTAAAATGCCTTTTTTGGTCCAAAACGCTATATTTTTCTCAAAATTTTTTTTCAGTGTATGGACCTGCTCATGTCAGCATGGGTGCCATGCCGAAATCCTGGATCAGTCCCTGGTACAATTTTCGTTAAAAAGTCTGGATTCTTTTTTGATAGCGCTTTATCAGCTTATCACTTGCTAAAAATAATGAAAATTACCTATTACCTTTCACAAATTGTCTAAATACCTAACACAATGATTTATCTCATATTTTTCAGCGATATTGAATACTTATTTCATTTCACAGGTGGGCAGCCCCCCCCTAAAAATTCGAAAAATTTTGCGCGACCCCCGGAAATTTTTCGCTGCGCGACCCTCGACCTCCCTGCGCGACCCCAACCCTATTGCCAGGAAAATCTTGCAGGCATTTCTAATTTCTATAGCAATGGTTAAAAAATTAAATTTAGAATTATAGCCCAATGCCCTAATAAATCAGCAAAATCTATTTTTTCAACTTTTGACAGACGGGAAGTTAATTATATGGCTAATGGCTTTGTTGAACAAAAAAAGTTGCGATCTTCACGGGAAATGGGTAAATTTCACCATCTTTTTCTAAATCTTCGCTGAAAAATCTTATATTTCTTCATATTGGGGATTTATATTTTCTCAGAAAATACCATCTATGGGGGTGTATATTCACGAAATTTTCAAACATTTTTCAAAATCCGAAACTTCGGCTCACCCTGAATTGATTAACATAATAAAAGTTTTAGCGCAAGTTAGAAAGCAGAAAGTGCAACAGAACCGAATTGCGTAAATGTGAAAGAAAAAATGTGAAATACTATGCCAATTTTTGGTGGTGAATGTGTAAATGTAAAAGAGATAGGAGCAATAAGGGTGAAAAAAAAAAACCTGTATCCGTGTGAAAAGCTCTCCGCCGGCCATGCATTCCATCACGAGAAGTAGGCAAGGAACTCCGTTGTAAGTGTTCTAGTGATCAAATGTTTATGTTTATTGATAGTTAATTTGTTGAGAATTATTTATTCACAGCTTACCTCGTAAACATCGTACACTTTGACAATGTTCGGATGTGCACTGGCCATAAAGTGCAGTTCGGCCTCCCGTTTAGCCTTTGGAATGTCGCGAAGAATCTTCAGGGCGAACTTCTTGTTGGTCCCCTTGTGTTCACACTCTACAACCTTTCCATTGATGCCAACGCCGAGGACCTGAACTTCACATTTTAAAAGCCAATAATGGCTTTAAGCATGGAAATGAATTTTTGGACTTAAATTTTTTTGGACTCTGCAGAATATAAAAATAAAATTATTTGAATAATTATTGAAGCGATTGTATTTCATTCATTTTTGAAATCCATCTTACCCATTGGTTAGTGTATGACTCTGCATCTCCCCTATGGATGTGTATTATTTGTTAAATGCGATACGATAACGCGATAAACCAATCGTTGTAATAAATATTCAAGCACAGTATCCCACTTTTATTTTTATGTTCTGAAAATTTCTAATTTAAAAAACCCGGCCCTAGTTGCAAAGTTGACCAATCACTTTAATAATATAGAACAC
>JAEHOM010000273.1:0-13698 GCA_016433075.1 Hoplolaimus columbus | reverse complement strand
AAATTTTTATAACGTAGAAATAAAAAAAGTATAGACAGATATTATTATAATAGAAATTACGATAAATTAAAAAATATTTTCTAGAAAAATATTTTTATTGTACAACAATTTGATAAATACTAAAATATAAATATTTAAAGACAAAATTATTATAATACAAACAATATGCAAGGTATTAAAAAATTATATACCAAAATAAAATTATTTTATCAAAAATAATATATTGAATAAGGGTCTGACACACCCTTGGCTGTTAGGTTGGGCAGCAAAAGCCTACGAAAAACTAATAGCATAACTTTTATTATGCAAATATAAATGCAAATATTAATAAATATATATGAAACAATAAAATACAAGAATACAAAAGCACTAATCTGTGTATATATTAAAAAGTACATTTTTTAAATATTAAATTCTATCAATTCATTTATTAAATATATATTTTATTATAACCCATTATTTGTATACATAAATATTAAAATATACATATAAGGTAATAGAGATACAAAAAACACATAAATTTTAAAATATCTATCCAAAGTAAGAATAATATTATAAATAAATAAGAAACGTTATCTATTTATCACTAGTAGTGTTTAAATTCTATTCAATAAAATATATAAAACAAATCTTTTAAATATAGGTTCTTAGATAAAAATCGAACCTTTAAAAAAACATTAAATAGCGCATACGAAAAATTAATTTACAAAAAAAAAATTATTTAAAATAATATATAAAATAAATAAAATATTCTTTAATTGGATATTTTACAAAATATTTCACAACTAATAAAATAAAATTTACAACCTATAATGTAAAACTAAATAAAGTTTCAAAAAACTAGAAGATTAAAATAAATAATCTGGAATAAAATAAAATAAATAAAAATCGTATTGCGAAATAAATCGTAAGAATTTAATTTGACATTTATATTATAAATAAAAATTTGTCCTACATGATAAACCAAATCAAAAATGGGTATCTTATTACGAAATGTACATTTAACATATATTAATATGAATTTAATAAGTTACCATTATATTCAAAATTAATTGTGAATAAACAGAAAATTTTTAAAACTAATATTTCACAAGCAATTGTTATCACATATTTTAAAATTTTATATCATTAAACATAAAAAGCAAAATATAAATACGAATTATTTAATTATAATTAAATAAAATAAGAGTAAATTAAATTTCAATTTTAGGCAAATAGCACTTAAACAACTTCTCTAAAAAGTCCTTAATATAATTAAAATTTTATAAAACATGCTATGAATATAAGATGTAAAAATTAAAAATATAAGTAACAAAAAATAATAATAACAAAAAAAACGAAAAACATTAGATTGATTTAACAGATAAATTAAGTTAATTTAAGATAAATTAAGTTGTTGGAGAACGCCTTCGAAAAAGAGAGGAGAGAATTTACTTCATACAGCTCTCCAATGAGAAGAAAAATTATCCAGCCAGATGGCAATTGCTTATTTAGGTAAAAAATAACTAACAAATAAAAAATTTGACTATTAGTGAATAAAAAATAATCTTGCTCATAAATTAACATTGTATAGAGTAAATTGAAATATAATAAAGATGTAGCGAGTAAAAAAAACTTTTTAAAATTAATAATTCAAATTTAATACATATTGTTATGTTCATATATATTATTATATATATGAAAGACATATTGTTTATAGTAAAGTAAAGATTTTAAATAGTAATTTAAAAATAACAAGAAGTATTAAAAAAATAAAAGAAATAAAAATAGATAATTTAGTAAGATTAAAAATAAAAAATATTATTATAAAAATGTACAACAAATGCAGTATATAAAATATATAAAATTATAAATTTCAATTTTCCCAATTTTCCCAAATTTCCCAATTTTCAAAAATTTCAAATATATAAAATTATACCTAAGAAACCTGAGCTCGGATATCGTTGGCATTGAGAGAACAAAGTGAATCAAAATACATTTATTTTCCCAATTTATTTTAATTAACTTAAGATTAATGTAGATTAAAAAAATTTATATAGAAAATAAAAAAATGTGTTTATTTATCATGTTTAATATAAAAGATAAAATTCACATCGAATAAATAATTTGATATAATAAGAACTAAAAAACTATTTTTTAACAATGATTAATGACTTCAAGGAAATCTACATTATTAAATAAACAAATTTTTTAAATCAAAATGTGATAATAACAGGAATTATAATTTTTGTATAAATTTCGTGGACATAAACAATGGTAATATTTATCCATCTTTTGATTAAAAAATATATTAATTATGAGCCAAAATTGAGATTGAATTATTAAAAAAGAAAAAAACAAATAAAGAGCATACATATATTCAAACAAGAGGAAAAACATTAAATATAAAAAAAGCTTTCTTTGCCTATTTTATCAATATAAAATCTTATAATTCTATATTATAATAGGTTGAGCTAATTGCATGTTGCAATAAATTTTAAATAGAATATCTTTTAATAGAATTCGTTACCAGAAATTATTAATACATAAAGGTAATATACAAATTAATTTAAAAAAAAATTACAGTCGGCAGTAACTTGTCAAGTGATTGATATTTTTGCGAGTTTGTAGTCGAACTAAATAGAAAATGGTGGGAGTCGTGAAAATTATGAAAATTCATTTAAATAATATTTTGATATGTTAATCTCATCGAATTACACAAATACCGTAAATCCTCTAATAGATCGCCCCCCTCCATTAGAACGCCCCCCTCCAATAGAGCGCCCCTTCCGGGGGTGGTTGAAAAATAAAGCGCCCGGGCGCTCTATTAGAGAATTTACGGTAATTTTTTTTTGAAAACCGAATTCTTAATTTTTTTACCATAATTTCCAGTCGAAATACAAGTGAGAATTTTGGAAGCAATGACTGATTGGGTCCCATTCTGAGCACATGCGCAGCATAGTTCGGAAGCACCGTCTCCAGGGAGTTCGTCTCAAAGTCCGCGTCAATTCCCTTCACTATGAACTTCTCGTCGAGTGTTCGAAAAAAGAGTCGGAAGTTTCTGCGGCCTCCCTGAATTCGATGGCCCTGCATGAGTGGTGCTGCCGAAAAGGACTTCTGAAAGGAAAGAAAAAAAAACACGAAAAATAAATACGGAAATAATTAATTAAAGATATAATTAATTCATATTATGATTGACTAGATTATTGTGATTTTTATTCAGCTTGCAAATTCCAAATAAAATTTATGTGGAATTGGAATTAGTGATCAGACGTGTGAGTGTCTACCTTGCCTACGGTAAATAAATTTCAATTGTGGCACACCTCAAGTTTTTTGTGGTCAATGCCGAATAGTTTTCGAATTCTGTGGAAAACCTCTTCGCCATACACACTGAACTTCAGATGACTTCCAGAACCATCCGACCAACAAAGTGTTGTGGTTAAGTTTCTGCTTTTGTCCAATTTAATAGCTTCCATTGCCTCCTCCAGAGATCTCATTCGAGTTCGGAAGTATTTGAGCAATTGACTCTGCACTTGACTACCACGAGTGAACTTTATGTAAACATCTTTAACGGATGTATAAATAAATGAATAAATAACATAAAAATAATAAATATTTAATGACGGAGCTTCATGCGGCTTCATTGTCTCCGCCAATTATATTTCTTCATTGTCTGATTAATTAGTGAATTTTATTTAATTGTTAATTAATTGGCAATTGTTTGTTGTCTTTACATATGAATGCAACATTCATTTACAACAAATATTGCTAGAAATTTCCGAGCAAAATTTCCGAGCCGTTTTCAAGCACGTTTTCCTTAATCAAAAATCTCTTATTATTTATTATTAATCTTTGAGATGAGAAGATAACTTGGGTGGAACAATTCCACAAATAAAAATTTCCACAAATTGAACAAAGTCTGAAGTCCCTCCCATTGAATTTTCCAAGCTTCTCACACTTTCATTTTTAATAATGACACATAAGCCTGATCATGATCATTTTTACCTTCTTGAGGCAGCCTGATTGGAGGAGGGGATAAATACAATTTGTGAATGAGTTGGAGGCATAGCAAAAGATGGACTGTGAAGATCGTCGGCTTATTGAGGCATGCCATCAATGTAAGCGGTTTGGAGGCACGCACTAATTGTCTAGTTAAGCCATTCAAAAGGAGTGATCAACAAGGACTGTGCGTTTGACAGTGGTCAGAAATCACTGTCTAATAAATTAATCGAAGTATTAAAGAGGTGTTTAAACATGTGTAAAACGTAATAGTTGTGGTTTAAGCATATTTAAGATTTAAGGTATTTATTTAACTCGTTCCGGCACAACTCGTTCCGCCTTAACTCGTTCGTTCCAAAGCATATACTATTCCGTCTCTTTCTTTCTTTCTCTAAAACGACGAAACAGTACATGCTTTGGAATGCGTCGAGGTGGAACGAGTTGGGCCGGAAGGAGTCGATGGTCGTCCCATATTTAATACCTGTTATCTTTAGGTATACAATTAATTACTAACTACTCTAATTTCTTGGAAGGAATTTTGAAAGACTTTTGAAAAAACTTAATAGAAGGAATTTTGGCGAAAAATGACACTTTATCGATTGTTTTTTGTAGGAACTCATTCTTCAGACAGACAAGCAGGTTGACGAATCATTCACTCATTCAGATTTGATTTAGAGATTGTCGAGATGATATCGGTGGAAGCAAAACTGGAGGGGGAGGGGGAGTGGAGAAGGAAGAAATGTTTCTTAAGAATTTTGGGATCTTCACGATCGACCACGCGAAAGAGTTCGTTTGGTAATAATACTCGCCGAAAAGCATTTACACTGTGAAGAAAAAAAAAGGAAAAATTATTTTCATCAAAAAGAGCATCCGTTGTCGCGCAAATAAAATGCCGCTTCGTTCGGCGCAGTGTACACAGTCAAATCGCCTGACAAAAGACAATAAAAAACATATCGACTTTTTTTTACCATTTTATTTCTTTAAATTACCGCTGAATTTGTGCGCATAGAAAAGACGCTCTGCCACGTGACATTTCAGCCCGGGAACCTGATCGATGTTGCACCGCTGAGGTCCTATTTTTAGGCAATCGAGTTAAAACACCCGGACAATAAGCCAAAATTAATTAGATGACCACTTTATTAAGAGGAAGACATTAAAAAAAACGACTACTTATCATTTGAACCCAAAAGAATTTACCCTTTTTTAACACACTTTTTATGCTGAATCATCAAATTTAACAAAAAAAATTTATTAACAAATACCAAAAACCAATCCCTATTATTATGATTCAAATTTTTCAACTCCAATAAATTTGTGGCCCACAAACCTGGACACTCCGTGACTTGCTTGTCTCTTTTGTAGAATATTCGGTCATAACATCGTTCAAATTCTCCAGAATAGTGCATTCGGCTGGGCAGTTTTTGAAAAAGTGCTGAATTCAGCTTGACACTTCTTCCAAATTTTGCGTCAATTTCGCGTGCAGTTTTTAGATTTATGAACGAGCCGATCAGCGGTGTCGTCTTCCATATGGGATCCTTTCAATGAATTAGTTTAAAGTCAAATTAGCGCTTACAAAATTGGCAAGACGCAAGCAACAATATTTTGTGAAACATTTGAGAGTATTATCCATTTTTCATTTTGTTCATTTTTTATGTGTTCAAACTTCTCCGAACTCTGACCGAAAGTTTCGAAAACTGTTCGAACCCATCATTCCCCCTCCCTGTCCCGAATCCCACCGACCTCCTTCTTGCTGCTACCGGCATTCCCTTCCCCTTTTTCCGTGGCCCAAAATGTCCAATTGCGGAAGTGCAGCATTCTGCCATCGCGCACCGCCACCTGCTTCACCGTCGCGTTGTCGTTTGCATAAATTGCGGGATAGTGCAGCCACAAACTCTCCACCCACGACGTGTTCACCACGTATTTGGGGTCGTCCGGCTGGAACAGTGCAATCTGCGCCGACTTCAACGTGTCCAGCAGCGAAAACTGCTCGGGTCTCATTGCTGAAAGTGTGACCATTCAAATAAGAATAAATAATTATTAATTAGTTATTCAAATTTATTTTTTTCTTATTCCTTTTGTCGGAAACCAAAAAGTGATTTGCTACTATTAAAAATTAATTATTGTTAACATTTAAATTTAGGTAAAATTCTTTATAGATACCCAATTATGATTTATGACTAATAATATAATTAATTAATTATTCGCAGAAAATCAATAGAAAATTTTTGTTTGCCTCTTTATTAACTTATTAAAATTTATTTATTAAATACCAATTAAATTAATTGATTGATTATTGATGATGAACTAGTGGGTGATTAAAAGTGGCTTCACCGACCGGCTTTCACTTCCACTGCGAAGCGCTTGTAATATAAAGCGGCGGCATTTTTTGTAATAATGTCATTGCCAATGAATTCAGCGAAATACGTGTCATAAGTCGGGATCAAAATGTCGTCGAGATCGCCAACAATCAAAAAATCGGTGGCTGCCTTTAAAATGGTTGGTGGGATGGAATCAATAAAATCAATTTTTATTTAGTGTTGGTCAAGTCACCAGAAAAATTAGTATTGTATTATAAGCCTTTTTTAAATTTTTTAAAAATCTATATGAAAATTTTTCAAAATGCTAAAAATATTTGTTAAGAAATTTCAATGATTCGCACAGAATCAATAAATCTTCTTTGATTTTGAAAGAATGATGTAACATATGACATCAGAATTTTGACTCATAACCAATTAATTGATTTGTCTGTCTGGACAAATGCCCAACTTTCAATTTCAATTTGATTGCCTTACCCCGTATTTCAGCAAGCAATCTGTGTGCGCGGTCGCCTGGTTCCTCCAGTCCAGTTCCAGGTTCGGATTATACCCAATCCTATCGTAAGCTGCCTGCTCCATTCGAATTGCGTACCAAGGCTCAATTTGAACTACATCGGAGTAAAGCTTGAAAAAGGCATCAAAATTATTCGATTTGAATGCTTTTTTCCTTCGAAGCGAAACCTTTAGCACTTGCAGAATGCCGTCCACCGCACTCATCAGATAAAACATTTGCAGATGCGCGCCATAATGGCGGTAAATTTCGATGGCCAAGATGAGCAGCTGCCATTGTTCCATGAAAAAGATCGGACTGAAGCAAACGCCCACGTGGGCGTTCCTCCTGCTGAATGGCCGTTGAATCTGTCAAAAAAAAATCCAAAAAAAAAATAAATAAGTCAAAAAATAAAGAAACGTCAATGTGAACTCATAATCAAGTAGTGTTCATTTTTATAAATTATCCGCACTTTTTTCTTTGGAATTCGCAAAAATTGTCTTATTTGTGGGGCTACCTTGACTGGCACAGTGTTCCCACCGTACGCCAACTCCAATGTCTCCGGCTCCGTCACGGAGGCAACGATGGCAAAGTATCCGGTCCATTCGCACTCTTTGATCTTCGGGTGGGCTTGGGCCAACGAAAAACTACAAATTTTTGTGATTGGGTAACAAATTAACGGAAATTGTCAAATGTGTTAGAATTTTTTTTTAAATTTTCACCCTTAAAAAAACAGCAAAACATTTTTTCAATTAAATGTTTTAAGTTTGCTTAAATTTGTACATAGCAATTTAAGAAAAGAAAAGATTGTTACTTTTACATTAAACATCTCTTTTGTTATATGCTTAAAAATTACTGTTTTAAAAACCAATTTATAATGGATTCATGACTTCTTACTGATTTTAAATTTCCACTATATTTGATTCTGTACCGAAAGTAGATACGGTGCGTAGCATTCCGACTTATCACCCCAATCTTTGTCTGTTCAGATGCCTTACTGCGCGGAGCATTCAAAAAAATCACAATTGTGTTGTCACTGTGCCTTAAAAGTCATTTTTATTTATTTTTTATTTATTAAATTGAACGTTTTGCTTTTCCGACTGTAAACCGCAGAGATCAGAACGAAATGGCGATGTTCCGAAGGCTTTTGGAAGGCAACCCACAAATAAAGCAGCAGACATGTGCCACTGATCAGCAGAAACCTCCTTTGCAGGCATCTGATTAAGGACCGATCAGAGACAAGAATTAATCACGATTTCGTTGCTTGGGGAATACAAAACTCTACAGAATCCTTTTTCTAATAAATATTGTACAGCACAATAAATGGAATACATATTCTCTGACCTTTTTACGGTGTAGATGGTTGCAAGCCTGACGACCAGTGCATTTGGCTGATTCCACAACACACGCAAATGTTGAAGGAAGGAGGAATGCATCAACAGTATATGTTGCCTACACAATTCTGCTTAACATATGTTTTCATATTGTACCCATTTAAGGTAAGTTAGTGCCCCCATATCTGAGAAGGGAGTACCTCTAAAAAATCCCGGATGATCCCAAGAGTATACAAAAACAACAGTGATATAAACTTAAAAGAATATAACAAAATGTCAAAAAATAGAATGCTACGATGGCATATATAAGCGAAGGTTGAAATATGGATCAAACCAGTAGAAGTATGAGTGTTCAAGCCTCAAGCCATAGTCATTCCCTTATAATTTGTGAAGATGAGATGATGGGATGGAAGCATGGAAATGCGACTACATACTCTCTTTAAAAAAAAAGTATTCTCGTTCCTTCACAAGTTGTTTTATGATTTTAGTTTTATCAGATCAGCACATCTTCTTCCTGCATAAGTGTATGGATGCAAATGTCAACGCGTGGAATTAATTTAATGATTAATGAGTTCTCGCCTTCCCCTTCCCCCCCCCTCACAGCTTAATCTTGTTGTTTCAGCCAGTGTGAGTGAATAAAAATGGTGCGATTCTATCAAAAAAATACTATTTGAGAAAGCATGATCTGTGAATATAAAATGATCATTTGATAAAAAAAAATAGATGCTAGAAATATGTTTACAAAACTTTTTACATAATCGCATCATGCATTCCGCAAACATTTAGCCTGCAGATCCATCCATCCCATTGTTGGAAATTCTTTTCACTGTAATTGTGCGAAATGTGGGCAATTGGCCAACACCATCATCAGTTTATCACCATGCAACTCACTGTCAGACACTGTTGCACCACAGAGCAACAACAGCAGCAGCAGCAGGTGATGAGGTGCCTCCAACAGCAGCGGCAGATGTGTGCCCATTTGCCCATTCCTTCAGCGGCAGCGGGGGCAGAAAACTGTCAGACAAAACCACAAAACGTGTTACTACATTTTGTTTTTTGTCAGGGAATGGCGATAGCCGACAAACAGTGTCCGCCCCGAGACAGCCAATGGTGGTGGGTGCTGGGTTCTGAGCAGTCATTTTGAATGGCAAACGGGCACCGTTATCTGCGATAAACATTGGCATCGGGGACAATAATTCTCATATAATTAGTAATTAGCATTAACTAATTATTAATAAACCAAAAAACGCATTTAAACCATTGGCACTTACATATTAGGCCTATTTGGGTTTGTTGGGGCTCTGTTGATCCCGGAGACTAAATTAAATAGTCAAATTGTTGTTAAAATGAGTAAGGCTTTGTGAGTGTGGTATAATAAGTGTGGATAGATTAATGGAGGGAGGAATAATAATGGTAGGGAGAATGATGTTTATGTATGATTATCAATTTACCATCATCAATATAGTTCCGGACAAACTCACTTAAATAACCACCGAATTAAATGGTTTTGGATTTAAATTAAATTAAATGGTTTTGGATTTGTCCAGACAAAAATGAGTTTTATCTTTGATCAGATGACTAACGCATCAAACATCCAATAAGACCCGCGATCGGCACCATTTGCCAAAATTATTTGCTCAACTAATGTAAATGATGCTGAGTATAACAAGGTAAAGGTAATTTTGCGATGTTTAATTATTTCAGCAAAGGTTTTTCTCGTAATTCGTTAGTATTATGGTCGTGTTCTTCTGTTGATTTTCATTGGCATCGATAAGGACGAACAATTTGTTGGATAAATCCTTAAAAATTGGAAATTTTTAAAGAAAATTTTTCATTTTTTTTACCTCAATCGTGAATAATGCGTACACTTTCTGCAGTTGGGTATTTGCCGCCTCTGTTTTCCCGTCGCAATGGAAAGTGTCGTGGAAAAGGCGATAAAATTCGCAGAAATTGGTCCCCAAAAACAGTCGTTGTTCCTCCTCCGTCGCTTCCCTCACCAAATATTTTCTGTTCGCAGTCGCAAATCTGTCGCTGGCGATTGTGGTTGTCCCATTGTGCTCAATGGTAATACTCGCGACAAATGGTCCGTCGGCAAACTCATTCTGAACGCAAAATAATTCGCCAGTGATAAATTCCGTACATATGACTATTTTCTATTCAATATTTCTTCTTCTGTTCATCTAACTCCAATTCATTGCATTTTTTGCAGAAGCCATTTCTTTTATTACATTTGTGTTTATTAAATTTTTCAGACATTGTTCCGACTAATAATTTATTCTTATTTAAAATTTTTTTTGTAAAATTTTATAGTTTTAACTTTTAAAATTTAATTTTTCTCCCAATGCTCGTGAGATTATAATTTATAAATTACCAAAAATGTCCACACATTCTGCTTCCAACATCTGATCAGATCGCAGAATAGCTCAACAGCATAAAATACCATTTTGTGTTGCGCAATCTTAAACGATTTCTTCAACTCCGGCACAACCATCCAACTGGGCTTGGCATCACGCACTTTGATGATCAGACTCCCGTTGTCCCAAGGCTTTGTGATGGCATCGCAGAACACACTTATCAATCCCTTATTAAAATCGAATATGGTCAAAATATTTGGGGAATTAAAATCAAAATGGAAAATAATTTTAGCAATACAATATTTTTAATGCAAAACATTTTGAAAAAAAAAAGAATATGATGTGATCGTAGAGTATTGGGTTTTAAAAAAGCCATTGAATTTAGAGAAATCAAATCAAGAAGGGACTTCGCCACATCTGCTAGTGCAATCCCTTAAAAACTGACTGAGGAACACATTCATTCATTCATTCAAGTGCATTATTGTGAAGACCTTTCTTTCCATAATTCTAAATTTCGCTTTTTTTATTTCTTTTTCATTGGTTGCACATTTATTATTGATTCCTTCGAACCTGGCGAATTGCCTCCGCCAATTGTAGCTGCGCCCTTTGGTCCGGTGCCCAATATTGGCTCCACCGGAATGTGCAGGCCATGATGAAGGCAAACATTCGTTCCGCATACAATGGCGGCGGAAGATGGCCCAGCCGCAACTTCAAGCGAAAAAAATATTTATTGATTGATGACAATAAAAATTGATTTGTTGATTGACCCGAATATTAGGCATTTATTTTGTACAATATAAATTAAGGCAACGTTAACAATTAAAAAGTTCGTTGGTTTCGAATATTCTATTTGAACGGATTTTTGAGGTTCAAAACGGGTCGTCTCCGACATTTTCAATACCGATATTTAGCCGTGCCATTGTTAAATTGTCAAACTTACATAGCGCTCTTCGCTGAATGGCGTGAATATGTCCACAATTCCCATGCGAATGCGCAACCTTTGCGAATTTAACTCTTCCGAAGAATTTGGACGCATGCGACACTTGTTGCAGAGTGCAGGGAAAAAGCCACCACTACATGAAATGGGACAAAATGTCAAATCAAATCAGTGGAGGTCGGGGGTATCGAGACTCCCGACACATTCCCTGACCGGAACATGCTTCCTAGTTCTCCAAAGGACCATTTGGTGTTGGGATTAATCCAACATCAAATTGTCTCGAACTTGTGAAAAATCACAATTTCAAAATCAACAAATTTATTCAACTTAAAAGCCAATTAATAAGTTTGGAGAAATCACGTAAAAAGAACTTCAAAGCAGATATCACCACGATGCCTAATAAAATGAGCAGCATACACTTACTTCTCCTTTTTGCCATCTCGAGCACCACCACCACCACCACATTTGCCTCTCACAAAATGGATGCCATAAACAACACTCCAATCATTCAAATTGTTGTCACTCAAGTACTGAACAATAAGTAATCAAGAAGCAAAATAGACTCTTTGACAACAATTTATTTGTTTATTTTTATTTTGAAAAATGCTTTCTTACTCTCTGCACACCTTTTTCTCTAATTTAATGGTCTTCACCAGATAGTCTAATTTAAGGGGATCGAGGTTGAAAAATATTCAACCTCCTCCTTCCTCCTTCCTGAAATTTGTAAGGGTTATTAATCCAAAGTTGAAAAATGCTTTCTGTCGTTTGATTCTTTCCTTAGCTTCAAAAACCTTAAAGTCCCTGCGCATCCGCCGTGCGATGTCCCGGTGCGTGCGCCTGTCCAGTTCGACTCCATCTCTGAACATGGAGTCGGGCCCGAACGGTGCCGCGCCCGGCGCAAAATACCATCGGCGAATGCCGGCATTGGCGCGCTTGCACTGACCGGCCTCACAGCGTTGGTGAAAGAAGGCGCCTTTCGACTCGAATTTGACCAGCGGCGGAGGCCTCCTCCAGAAAAACTGCTGCTGCTCTCCCAACACGTTGTCCATCAGCACAGCCACCGACCATTTGTTCCGAAAATAATTCTTTTAGTGTTGATTTTAAGGCGAACATCTTTGACCGGGGACTTTTTACTTTATTTTGGAATATCCCATTTTTGACTGTATTAATTGAAAAAAAAAGTGAAAAATTACCAAAACTTTGACGCTAAACACAAGACAAATTTTTGCGAGGAACGACTCAACGCCCGCCCGTTGCATGTGCTCAATGTATTTGCTCAATGTGGACTCCACCGCACCAATTTCGTAGTCAGCTTCCAGGCTTTTGATGAAAAAGCTGTTGTCCTTAGTCAGATAAAACTTGCTTCCGCTGTTGCCAAGCTTGGGAAGCCGCACAATTGGATTCGCCAGAAAGGCTTTCTGAATGCAAAAAAAAAAAAAAATTTATCAAGTCCAGCATTATTTATGACTGATGAGCTTCATCACACTCTGTCCGAATAAAGTTCGTGTCTTATAGCAATAAATTTTATAATTTTAGACGTGATATTGACCAAAATACGTTATGATTACGAACAAATCGCACCGCGAGTTGACGATATCCGATGCCGAACTTTTCGCGTAACCCATCGAATATTTGTTCGCCAAAGGGAACAAAGTGTGTTCGTTGCGAGAAGAAGTCGGCCCCATCGTCCTCCTCCTCACTGCTCTTCCAGTACAGTTGTTGTCGACTTTGATGTTTGTCGATTGTGGTCTGCTGCTGATGTCCTCCCCCAATTTGGCGGCGAACATGCGTGCGGACGTAGTGGGCTAATACCAGACGGACCATTGTCCGATGCTGCAAATCGGCCACCAAATTTGCATATTCGCCGAACAACAGGCAGCGATGGCACAGGTACAGGACGAACAGCGAGTGCAGCAACAGACAGTGGGCGGAGACGGACATGAGCTGAGGGCGGGGGGGGAGGAGAGGTCACAGTCAGCGGCAGTAGCAGCAGCAGCAGGAGGGGGGAAAGGAAGAGGGGACGATGCTTTAGTTATTACTGCCAAATTATTTTTGCGAGATTGAATAGAATGAAAAAAATGAGCGCAAACGAAATCGAAGCGAAAAAGCTGATTGGTTGATTTGAATTTGTCTAAAAGCTGATTGGCTGATTTGGATTTGATATACTGTATATTTGAATTTTATAGTCATTTGCTTTCGTTTCAGATTGTTTTAACCAGGGTTTTTCTGTTCCAGGATTTTCGAATCTGTTCTGTTCCTGTTCTGTTCTCAGACGTGGAACAGTCAAAAT